>JASANE010014511.1:0-46984 GCA_030248225.1 Trileptium ribeirensis
ATGAGTCTAAGATAGGGAATAGCGGCTCAGCTCCATGACCTGCGAGCAGGTGTCGGTGCTAGCCTCCCTGGGGGACCTCAGAAATCATACCCGATACTAGACACGTGCGCAACCCTTCGGGCGGGGTCCGAACACACCCCGTGAAGCGCGCCTGCGGCCTGCTAAGCTCCGTAGCTTCTTGGGTCTGACCAAGAATAGGTTCAAAATATAGTATTCACGGTCCACCCTTGAGGTTACGATAGCCGGGGTCGTATGGGCATGGTGTTAGGAAGTTGCGCCATGCAGCTGCGTCACCGGTTATTACATTTCTATTGCAAAAATATGTGATATAAACAAATAGAGCCATGGATTTCAGAAGATATTTCATTGCTAATGTCAAAATAAACGTTAGGCTTAAAATCATATCCAATATTTTGCACTGTGACATGCAAGTGAACAAAACCGTCTTCATGTTTGACGGTTTATATGAATGAATCAAAATATATAACCTGAGCTTTGTTATTCGTAGTTTTAGACTTTCCTTGGTTTGTTGCTAATTTCGGCTAACTTGCTAGTAAGAGCCGTAAATGCATCCTGAGCAGAAGCAGTGTCATCTAAATCATAGGTCGGTTATGTTTACCCCATACCTCTAAGGCCATGCACACCTATCCCAGATCATCCTTATTTAGCAATTATGAGCAACATTACAAAACTTGAGAAAACTTGGCGAAAAAAGAAAAAATATGTGGGAAACATTATGATAAGCGGATAAATTTATTGGTTACCTGCTACTGTGTAGCCTCCTCCAACCGGGAACCGCTTTCCCCCAGCAACCATCTAGCCGCCCCCCTAAGCGGGCATATTTTATGGGGACATTTAGCATGTCCCCTCACGTTTCTTACGATCGAACAATAAAGATTCTGTCAGTTTCTTCAAATCTATAAACTCATATATAAAATGTGTAATTTTGTAAACAGCAAAAAACTGACAAATACATAATTGGGTTGCACAATAAAACAAGTTATAAAAAAATTCAATTACGTATGTAGCGACTCAGACATAAATCACATAGATGTTATTACGAAAATTGATATCACGGTCATTTGAGGTTGCATAATAATTGTCTCCTCAATAAAACGCAGCAACGGTGTCCCCGAAAGCGATGAGGAATTGTTGTAGGACTTTGCAGTTATAAAGCCAAATCCTACAAATCGCAACTAATTCCCAATTCCAACTGTTGTACTTTAAGGGTTCTAAATTCAGAAAAAACGCCGTTTTTGTGCTAAAGCAACGGCTTTATCAAAAAGAAAGATAACATATAATAGTATTATGTAGTTAGCGATTAGTCTCACTGCCTCATACTATTTTAAGGGGCGTAGCAGGCTATTCGAATGTGGAGAGGGTGGCGGTAGGGAAAATTGAGATTAGTCCGCCTTACGGCAAGGCTGTTGTTGCCAAAACCGCTCACTCCCTTTCAACGCCCCTGACTCCTTTTGACTAAGCCCATGCTATGTCGATGGTTCAACGCGCGACTAAACTTAAAATGATCCCACGTACCATGCTATTTTTACAATTTCAATATTTTTTGTAACAGAACGCTTCTTTGTTATTGCATAATGTAGTAAAAGCATTTAAGAACAGCAATAAGATGGTATGAAATGGGCTATTTTTAGTTCGCAAATTCGTTAGTAAAATATTGTTGAAAATATAATTTTGTGAGTTTTAAATTCGTGCGTTTTGTTCGTGAACAATTTTACAGGGAGGCTTCGCTCGACACAGGGGGTACAATAACTTAGCGATATAAACTATTTTAAACATGTTGTGCAACACTTGAAATAAAGAGTTTTTAAACTCGTTCGTGAACACAAACGTATATTCTCAAGAAGATCTTCGCGAACACAATCGTAGTTCTTAAATAAATTTATTTTTATAGATTATTTTGGCATAGAGAGAAACGCAAGAGACATCAAGCATGTATGATTAAAATCACCAAGCATCAAATCTCTGCGAAAATTTTGCTTATTTAAATTAAATTTGCTTTGGAGATAATGACTTAGCATTCGTGCTCGCGCGGTGTTTAAATCTACGATTTATTAGTGAACATTTTATAGGTGAAGTTGTTCGCGAACAAATTTTTTCCTATATCATATTTGACTATGATTCCAGGTTAATAATATAATGATTGTGCAAATTTGTTTAAAATTTAACATATGAAATTGTTTGTTCGCGAATTCTTAAACATTTACAGAATATTTAACTCATTTTGGGAACAAAAATTTATTTAATTTCGTTTGAGATGGCAATGTTCGCGAATGCTGAACACTAAAAATTTTAACAACGTTCATGTTGGTGAACAAAACAAATCCTAAATTAGTCAATGTTCTAATTAGCAGTGAACAATGTTCTACTCATGAGAAATCGCCAAAATTCTGTTCCGAGACAGTTAGTAAGTTCTGGCAGTTGGATTCCACTTTGTCAAATTTTGGTTAACGAAAAACCGCGCCAAATCCCCTGTTTGTTCCGCAACAATGGTTTTCGATTTCACATCGGCTTTGACAAAATAGGATGGCCGACGGGGTCATTTTAAGCTTAGTCGCGCACAACGAATTTCGTTCTTTTCTGAATCATATTTCGAGGCGATTGATATATGGTTGTTTTAGTAGTGCACACCTAGGAGTCAGGATCTATTATTAAAAACTCTTGTTTATAATCTTTGTTTGATTCGTATGAAACACTAAAATTAAAGTACAATTTTGAGTGTAGTTGGGAATTCTGCGCCGCTGTATTTTGAAGATATTACATAGCAACTGCCTGTATTTTAAACTGTACATTCGTTTGCTTGAAGTGTTTACTAATTAGTAAATATAAATTTAATGGTATGAGCAATAACCGGTGCGCTAAAGCTCACACGTCAGACCTAAGCCGGGATGAAAAATATTGGAAAAAATAAAAAAAATACAGCGTTAAAATAATTTGGCGAGCAATGATGGGTCGACGCACGGGCCCGCTTCCCCGTCAAAAATTTCTGGATCTGCCAGTTAGTATTAGCAAGAGTCAGTAATGTTTTGCTGAAGAGTATAACACGCTGCAGCTTATGCGTGTTAAGCCTATAGGGATGTCACGGTGCGTTTAGAGGTGTCCCCTTGTCTCCCATACATTTCATGGGAGCGACAAATGTATCCCTCGATCTCGTATGGTGGAGGGACATTTGTCCCCCTTTATTTCGAGAACTGAAAAATTTTCCCCTCGCCTTAGATGTCGAGGGGTAAAAATTTTTCCCCGCTCCCACGAAATAAAAAGGGCGTTTGTCGCACACCTCAAGAAATCGAGGGACAAAATTGTTCCGTGCCCCCACGAAATCGAGGATGCATCTGTACCCCATAAAACACGGGGGAGGAGGCAGATGAACTGACCACATAAAATACCGGCACAGCGCGAAACGCACCGCGACATAGTTTTTGGAAGGATGCACTAACGCTGAAGAGTGTTATACTCTTCAGCAAAGTATAATCAACTCTTGATATTAGTTGTAATTACAAAGTGGCTGAATGCACCTAAACCACTTTTCTGTCAAACGATATAAATTTGAAATTTTTAAAAAACAAATCTAAAATATAATGTATTTAGGAATGACTGTCGGGAAAATGCGGCAGCCAACACAAATCGTACCTGATGGTTCAATGTATTAAATACATTCATATATACGATCGGAGACTGGAAAAATGATTTTTCCATAAATAACCTGACTACAAATGCGTTGTATAATGCAAACAAGCAAATGAATTCTATGACAAATTTCAGCTATTTATCCAACACACGACGCACATGTTTATATATTACAAAATTAGCGATGTTTCAATAAAATAGAATATCCTGTGCAAAATTATTAGGTATTTTATTAGTTGATGTGGGTACGGGGGTACAATGATAAGTTGTTATTTTCGATGGTATGCTTTAAATTTGGGTTAAATTTGGGCAGCCACCACTGACAGCCCGTCAATTTAGTAGTAGCTCCAAGCCAGAACACAGTCGTTTTGGCACTACGATATTGATTTTGGTTTGGTACTTGTATACGCTCTGCTCAAAAGTACAATTTCACAGAATATTTGGCTACATTGCAGTATATTACTTTGAATTACGAGTACCAAATAGCATCACAGGTATGACGCTATAGACAACTATCAAAGATCAAGATTTTGTATTTTATACTAATGCTGGCTGTCAATGACAATTGTCGAGTACCAAATTGCATCATAGCTAATATACGAGGCCATAGACAACTATCAATGATCAAGATTTTGTACTTTATATATACTAATGTTGGTTGTCAGCGACTATTCTCGAGTACCAAATTGCATCATAGCTAATATATGAGCCATAGACAACTATCTGTGATCAAGACTTTGTGCTTTATATATACTAATGTTGGTTGTCAGTGACTATTTTCGAGTACCAAACTGCATCATAGCTAATATACAAGGCCATAGACAACTATCAGTGATCAAGATTTTTACTTTATACTAATGTTGGTTGTCATTGACTATTTTCGAGTACCGAATTGCATCATAGCTAATATATGAGGCCATAGACTACTATCAGTGATCAAGATTTTGTACTTTATACTAATGCTGGCTGTCAATGACTATTTTCGAGTACCAAATTGCATCATAGCTAATATATGAGGCCATAGATAACTATCAGTGATCAAGATTTTTACTTTATACTAATGTTGGTTGTCATTGACTATTTTCGAGTACCGAATTGCATCATAGCTAATATATGAGGCCATAGACTACTATCAGTGATCAAGATTTTGTACTTTATACTAATGCTGGCTGTCAATGACTATTTTCGAGTACCAAATTGCATCATAGCTAATATATGAGGCCATAGACAACTATCAGTGATCAAGGTTTTGTAGTTTATACTAATGCTGGCTGTCAATGAGTATTTTAGAGAACCAAATTGCATCATAGCTAATATATGAGGCCATAGACAACTATCAGTGATCAAGATTTTGTACTTTATGCTAATGCTGGCTGTCAATGACTATTTTCGAGAACTAAATTGCATCATAGGTAATATATGAGGCCGTAGACAACTCTCAGTTATCAAGATTTTGTACTTCATATATATACTAATGTTGGTTGTCAGTGACTATTCTCGAGTACTAAATTGCATCATAGCTAATATATGAGCCATAGACAACTATCAGTGATCAAGATTTTGTACTTTATATATACTAATGTTGGTTGTCAGTGACTATTCTCGAGTACCAAATTGCATCATAGCTAATATATGAGCCATAGACAACTATCAGTGATCAAGATTTTGTGCTTTATATATACTAATGTTAGTTGTCAGTGACTATTCTCGAGCACCAAATTGCATCATAGCTAATATATGAGCCATAGACAACTATCAGTGATCAAGATTTTATGCTTCATATATACTAATGCTAGTTGTCAGTGACTATTCTCGAGCACCAAATTGCATCATAGCTAATATATGATGCCATAGACAACTATCAGTTATCAAGATTCTGTACTTTATAGATACTAATGTTGGTTGTCAGTGACTGTTCTAGAGTACCAAATTGCATCATAGCTAATATATGAGCCATACACAACTATCAGTGATCAAGATTTTGTGCTTTATATATGCTAATGTTGGTTGTCAGTGACTATTCTCGAGTACCAAATTGCATCATAGCTAATATAAGAGCCATAGACAACTATCAGTGATCAAGATTTTGTGCTTTATATATACTAATGTTAGTTGTCAGTGACTATTCTCGAGCACCAAATTGCATCATAGCTAATATATGAGGCCATAGATAACTATCAGTGATCAAGATTTTTACTTTATACTAATGTTGGTTGTCATTGACTATTTTCGAGTACCGAATTGCATCATAGCTAATATATGAGCCATAGACAACTATCAGTGATCAAGATTTTGCGCTTCATATATACTAATGTTAGTTGTCAGTGACTATTCTCGAGCACCAAATTGCATCATAGCTAATATATGATGCCATAGACAACTATCAGTTATCAAGATTCTGTACTTTATATATAGTAATGTTGGTTGTCAGTGACTGTTCTAGAGTACCAAATTGCATCATAGCTAATATATGAGCCATAGACAACTATCAGTGATCAAGATTTTGTGCTTTATATATACTAATGTTGGTTGTCAGTGACTGTTCTAGAGTAACAAATTGCATCATAGCTAATATATTGGCCATAGACAACTATCAGTGATCAAGATTTTGTGCTTTATATATGCTAATGTTGGTTGTCAGTGACTATTTTCGAGTACCAAACTGCATCATAGCTAATATACAAGGCCATCGACAACTATCAGTGATCAAGATTTTGTACTTTATATATACTAATGCTAGCTGTCAATGACTATTTTCGAGTACCAAATTGCATCATAGCTAATATACGAGGCCATAGATAACTATCAGTGATCAAGATTTTTACTTTATACTAATGTTGGTTGTCATTGACTATTTTCGAGTACCGAATTGCATCATAGCTAATATATGATGCCATAGACTACTATCAGTGATCAAGATTTTGTACTTTATACTAATGCTGGCTGTCAATGACTATTTTGGAGTACCAAATTGCATCATAGCTAATATATGAGCCATAGACAACTATCAGTGATCAAGATTTTGTACTTTATATATACTAATGTTGGTTGTCAGTGACTATTCTCGAGTACCAAATTGCATCATAGCTAATATATGAGCCATAGACAACTATCATTGATCAAGATTTTGTAGTTTATACTAATGCTGGCTGTCAATGAGTATTTTAGAGACCCAAATTGCATCATAGCTAATATATGAGGCCATAGACAACTCTCAGTTATCAAGATTTTGTACTTTATATATACTAATGT
Organism: Trileptium ribeirensis; assembly: GCA_030248225.1. Taxonomy (NCBI): domain Eukaryota; kingdom Metazoa; phylum Nematoda; class Enoplea; order Enoplida; family Thoracostomopsidae; genus Trileptium; species Trileptium ribeirensis. Next base: position 6,898 of record JASANE010014511.1, read on the forward strand.
TGGTTGTCAGTGACTATTCTCGAGTACCAAATTGCTTCATAGCTAATATATGAGCCATAGACAACTATCAGTGATCAAGATTTTGTACTTTATATATACTAATGTTGGTTGTCAGTGACTATTCTCGAGTACCAAATTGCATCATAGCTAATATATGAGCCATAGACAACTATCATTGATCAAGATTTTGTGCTTTATATATACTAATGTTAGTTGTCAGTGACTATTCTCGAGCACCAAATTGCATCATAGCTAATATATGAGCCATAGACAACTATCAGTGATCAAGATTTTGTGCTTCATATATACTAATGTTAGTTGTCAGTGACTATTCTCGAGCACTAAATTGCATCATAGCTAATATATGATGCCATAGACAACTATCAGTTGTCAAGATTCTGTACTTTATATATACAAATATTGGTTGTCAGTGACTGTTCTACAGTACCAAATTGCATCATAGTAATATATGAGCCATAGACAACTATCAGTGATCAAGATTTTGTGCTTTATATATCCTAATGTTGGTTGTCAGTGACTATTCTCGAGTACCAAATTGCATCATAGCTAATATATGATGCCATAGACAACTATCAGTGATCAAGATTTTGTGCTTTATATTTACTAATGTTAGTTGTCAGTGACTATTCTCGAGCACCAAATTGCATCATAGCTAATATATGAGGCCATAGACAACTATCAGTTATCAAGATTTTGTACGTTATGCCAATTTTGGTTGTCAATGATCATTTTCGGCTAATCATTCTATTTGCGTTGGACTTGGACAACTCATTTGCTTTACTGAATTTGTTCTGTTCCAGCAGACAATCTATTCTCTTGATGGTTTATCTGCTGATCTCGACGATCTATGGCACAGTTTCGAAGAAAATTCAACCATTTTTGTAAAATCTTTATTAAATGAAATGAAAGCCGTGTGAATTTCGCAAAAAAAATTCGCACACCTTCCATCGATATTGGAATTTGACAAAGTAGTTTAAAACAAAGAACCACGCATAACACATTTGATCGGGATCGACAAGCATTGAAAAGTTGCCGTGGATCTAAATCGAAGACATGACAATATACATGACAATACAATAGTCAAACTTACTTCGAGACCGTTTCAACGAAACTCAGTTAGAATACCACCAACTATTGGCACGGTCTGCATTGTATCGCGCAGACTTTTGTTGTGAAATAGCAATATTCTTTTGAAACTGCATAGAAATAATTACCGATTTACAGAATTTTTTCCAATTAATTACTTAGCTAGTGTCTTTTGTGTGTTATAAATTCTGTAAAGTTCTTTCTATTTCACGCGTGCCGTTTTGCCGTAGGATTATCACGTGTCGCTAATCCAGAAGATCAATTAACAAATACGAACGTAGTAATACAGAAGTACGACTAAATATACTAGAAGTTGCTGTCCACTGATGTAAGCAAGTGCAAAAATTGTTGGAACCGGCGATATATGTGGCGCTTTCACAGTGCTAAACTATTGTAAATTTTATTGCTGATTTTATTATAATTATTGTCAAATTATAGTACAAATTGTATTTTCGTTGAAATATTTCGTAATCTATATCTTAAAAAATATACATATGTTTAGTGTAAGCATCACATTTAATATAATCAAAAAAAAACATGCATATATCTAATTTTAAAATCTATGAATAGTATCTATAAGTTGCTCCACCGGGTTGTAAATACTAAGGGAAATGACTGGCTAAGAGGAGGCAGGCGTCTTTGGATGTAAAGGAAGTGGAATAGAACTATAATGCGGTCATAAACTTACACGAGCAGCGCATATAACTTGGTTCTTGAAATTAAACAAAACAACTTTGGACAACCAATAAAACTGGTAAAATGAACGGAAGAAATGGTTAGTTCATAGAAACGGCTTAGGCTAAACGTTTAAGATTATAGTCCGAAAGATATGGCTACGAAAATGAGATCGTTCAATTTTGGTCCCACCCAGTACTGAATTTTGGCATTAAAACATTTTTTAAAACTTTTCCCACTGGTACATTAGAAAATGTTGGACAATTTTTGCCAGTAAATTCCTAAAAAGCTGATGGGTTCTAAGATAACTGAGTTCGAATAACGCAAAAAAACTTTTGATGTGTATGGGCTCCCTCAGTTTTACCATACAGACAAAGCAGCACCTAAACATTTTTGGCATCACTTTTAAAACTATCATTGGTTTATAAAAATTTATAGAATTCGTTTTCCAAGTCGAGCAAGTAAACATTTCGTATAAGCGTTGGCGCTACCACCCAGATACCCGACGTCGGATACCCGACATGTCTGATACCGGGGTAATGCGGCAGATATCCGAATACAGTAGTAGGGTTTCCCGGGTATTATATATTTTGAATGTTACCCACAATTTATTTTCAGCCGCCTTACCGGAAACTTAACTATTTTCTAAACTCAAGAAATATAGCTAACCCAAAAGCTAGATAAATGAAGTAGAAGTACGCGGCACACCTACATTTATTTTTATTACACATGATTCACATGAAGTCCAGGTTTCCATTTTGAACACCAGGGATGCAAATTTAAAAAGAATGCTTCTCTTAATTAGGACAATAACGAATTTCTATTAATTATATTAGCTAAAGATATCGCTTACCGGTATGTTTCTCAATCGTAGTTATAAGTGAAGTACCGCGTATTCACAATGTAACTGGTTCCATTGCAAACATATAGGAATTAACCGAGAGCGCAATAACAAAATTAGGAGATAACTAGAAAAGCTTAAGCTCTAAAACTTTTGGATGGATGTGAGCAAATAGGTAACAAAAAACACCCCAAACTGACACCCCATTCGGCAAAATACCACTTTTATATTATAGTAGATCCAACCTAAAAATAATCGCTAAGCTCGGCTCCTAAAGGTGACATCGATCACTAAATCTTTGCAAAATACAACAATTTCTAAAAATTTTCAAATATCAAACGCTAGTGATTAAGCGAACGGTTTATTGCGGCCATGGGGCAAACCAAGGCAAGGATGGCTAATAATTTGAATTTAATATGTAGGCTTGATTTTGTCAGGTATAAATTTATGTAGCCACCGAGCTAAGATATTCATGCTCGAGAAAGCTTAAATTTAAATCCAACTCTTACAAATACAGATCAAATTCTTTAGCTCCGTTCTCAATATATATTTTGATCCTGACATTTAATCAGACCTGTGGTACTTACATAACCCTCATACATCATTAACGACATACTACGGTATTATCACCAAAATTGTATTTTTTACTTTTATTATATCTGACGGTTTAACGGCATGATTCAGCAGTGGGATAGGCTGTCTTGTCAGCATGACAAAGTCGAGCTTCTTTATGGCTTAGGTTAAGTTTAGGTTTACCACTGTGTATTATAATGCTATCAGACATACCCTAACTAAGAGCCAAGCTCATGTAGAGTAGCATGGAGGTGGCAATTACACGAGCGGAGAGATTGGAAGATGCATTAAAGTAACATGACTTGTAAAGTATCTGAAACATGTACAACACTGTTGTTTTCGCCCTTCGGTAAATCAAGTTTGGACTTTCCACTTGTTGTAGTAGTTATTTTAATAAAGGCATTCATTAATACAGTAACGCAGCAACCTAGAAACAGTATGATCTATCTTTAGCAGAAAATTATTAGTTATTGGTATCTAATTTGGAACGTTTTACGGTCTTGAAGTAGTTCTGTTGATTCCCACGGTTAACCTTGTCTACAACTTTGGGTTCAGCAACTAGACGACTCAAAACTACTTTTGCAAAATTAAATTTAATATTACCTTGTGCAAACGGGACGGTAATGATGCATTTTCTGTGGTGCCGTTAGAGAAAATATATATTATAATATATATTTTCTATAATGGCACTTTTTCCGTTTCTGATTTCGAAGTTGCATTCTTATGGTACGGCCGCATAGTTCAAACTGCAAGGCAGCTTGGATAGTTCTTCGCACTTTTTAATTGGCCTCCATGGGCATGTCAGCAAGCAGTAGGCGGGTGGAAACAACTTCTTTTAGCTCGACGACACTTGAACCTAAAAGTCTTATTTACAGATTTGGGTATATACCTAAGTTGAACGTCGAAGATTAGTACATTGACACCGTTTGGAATGCAAACAAACAACGCAATCTAAGAAGTAACAGAGTGATAACTTGATTTTTTAGGTAACATAATATAATTCGATTTAGTTCATATTGTATAACAGTATAAAATAGAAAAAAAATTAGTAAAAGTAGATACTGCCGCCGTCACGTACTGCGTTGTCAAAGCGCTGACAGTGGTTTTAAACTTTTTTCAAAATACTTTGCAAAACACTTTGAAAAGTGTACGACTACAGCATTTTACTGGATTCCCACCAGCAGAAGTTATATGATTTTCAAATGTCTCCATGTTCGTTGACAGGGTACAGGATTATGCTTTGAATTAAAAACAGCTTAAGGTGCCAGTGGTACGTTGAGCCATGGAAGCAGGAACGAGGTGGTTAGGATGGGGCAGTCGCCCACCCCGTTCGCCTTGCATTTTTCGAAGGAGCGAGAGCTGTTTCAAACCTCCCCCTAATTCATCCCAGGTTTTAGCAAAAAATGAGTTATCTAAGCAAATTTTGCAAACAGTTTAGCTCAATGCAACGCTTATCACACGCACAACACCGTACGTACCTACTGCCTACGTTTTTGTTCAATAGATTTAAGACGAAATAACAATTTTTAACACCAAAATTGGTAATTTTGGTTGCGTAAACTGCAAACTGACTTCCAGTTTTTTAAATATAATTTAGCCTGTTAACTAACAAAATACTAATAAAACACAGCTTGCCCCCCATAGACCAAAAATGTTTCCGCGCCTATGGGTTGGGCCAGGTAGCACCTAAGACGCTGCTTGTCGGGAATGTAGGCCAATCTACAAATATTTGTGATTGAGCGAATGTATATACAATCAGCGCCTAGAGTAAAAACAGAAGCTAAACCGGGTAGTTCTGATCACCTGTTCGTTTAGAACTACAAAGTTCAAGATATCACGGACCTAGCAACCTGGGACGTGCACAGGGTTAAAATTTATTGGAGGCCAAATTCAAGACAAAGGGGCAAATTCGGAATTTACATCATAACTTGTTCAATTTCGAGGTGTTATACACGCCAAACAGTTGAACTTCGAAAGGATTTGTGGAGGGAGCGCTATAGGTTCGTGGCCCCACTTGGGGGTGCCCATGCTAACAATATAAAACGCAAGTGACTCATAACAACGTTTCGGTCTGGATTAAAGTAGGTCTTATGGCTTATGGATACCGACAAGACTTCAGCACAATGACCTGCGCAATGAAGCAACCTCGTCTTAAACAAGCCCTAGAACCGAAGTCACAGTTTCACATTGAATCAGAGAAGTACACCATTTTGAAAAGGCAGCAATTCTCATTTGATTTCCGACAACAAAAGCTCTCTGTCGCAACCAATTTTTTGGTACAAGTGTTTGATAGCAAAAGAAACATTTGAGGCTTCGTGGTCCAGGACGCCCCGGAATGGCATGCGCGGCCTGGCACGGGTTTTAAATCATTAAAACCATGATCTATCGGCTATTTTTTCAAATAAAAGTTGTTTTATATTATACTGGGTACAAATTATTTTTTTATGTTGAGTCTGCTTTGTCAACGAAAACTTAGACCACCACCCCGCGGCCAGGAACACGTTTGTCGCTTCTCGAATAGGACTTAACGAAGCATGTTCCAGATCAACTCAACACGACGCTACAAAGACCAACAATACCCAAACGCGCAATATCAAAGCTGGAAACAGCACATGAAATACGAATATGTAACTTAGGCAACCAACCGCCGTTGTATATATATGTACAGCTAGCAATACATAACATATAGCGAGAGAGAAAACAATAAGGCTAAAGAGAACACACAGCTAAAAGCGTGTGACTATGGCGCAGTCGTATAGAGAACATGCATCCGGCTGTTTTAATAGAGCCATAAGGACAACACAAAACCCAGCTTTAATATTATTATGCGGTTGTGGAATATTTCATGTGTTTGTTTCGATACAGCTTATGTTGAGACCCAGGCTGCTAAAAGAGTCGCCTGTTAGCGCCACGGCGTATTTATAAAACGAGAAGTCAAAATGACATCCGCCATAGAGATACCAGCCATCTAACAGTGCTTGGACTCCCGGGACATGTCAGAACTGACCATATAGTAGTTCGTCCAAGTGGCCTTGTATATCATATTGGTGATGTGAAACTCGCCGATTCGAATTCTCATAGTGTTTGCTTTTGGTTTAATATTTTGGTCTCCTAGGCGCATGGGTCACCCCCTGCGGCAAAGCATCAGAACTGTCACATTTATTTTACTGTTCATATAGCCAAAATTGATCCCGCATTAGAATTCATTCATTCCCACCTGCCTACATAATTACTAAGGCTAAGGAACGGCTCAGTTATCAGTTGTTAATGTCATCACGGTAGTGATTTTAAGGCACAGATAGAAAGAATTTTTACAGTCCAATAAGAAATGGAATTTTACAAGTAGCAAAAGTTAAAGACTAAAAATATGGCCAGCGCTAAATGGGCATAATATCATTGTCTTCATAGTACTACTATTGCATTAACGGCATTGGATATTGGTAAGTTGTAACAACTAAAACTTTTTCGCTAATTAATTTTTCCAATATTATACATTGTTTACGATTCCTATTTATGTTGTAAAACAATTCAAAAACCTTGTCCGAAGAGTCGGTCCGTTAAATGATCATTATTACAGTAGTCCAGGTATCTAGGCTTCAGCCGTATAACCATTATTTCGAAATTTACTTAAGCTAGTTTATTCATTTATTGAGCTGAAGCCAAAAAACATGGGTTTATTAAAATTAACCCAGGGGTATGATTAGCAATTAATCAATTAGACAACATATAATTCGGGAGCTTCGCCAGCTCAGATTTAAACGCAATATAGGATTCATTTATATTTTACTTTCAATTATTGCCGCACAGTTTCACTGTTAGATTCTTTAAGAATATGGTAATATGTATACTATGAATAATATGAATAATACAATATAATATGGTTTCTTATTGCTACTTTTAGCTAAGCTAAACGCAATTGTCATACTGCGAAAGCGAAGCAAACTTTACATGACCCCTCAACTGTTCGAATATGCTGTGATTTCGACATTTTCGAACAAGAATTAACCCCATTAATTAATTTAGATCTTGTGACACCAACAAAGACTTTTCCGTCTCCCTTATCTTAAGTGGGGGCAAAATATAAACTTTCTTACAATTATACGTTTTTAAAATGAGGGAAAGTTTAAACGCTTGGAATTTTCTTAAAAAATTGGGCATCGGAAAGAAACTTTTGACGTTACAATGTAAAACAAGGAGCTGACAAAAACGAAACCGTATCTGAATATAAATATGTAGTTTTATGGCGAAGATACTTTTTTGGTTGACTATTACCGACAATATTGGGTTAAGTACAATGAATGCAATACATTGAATTGAAGAGTTATTAGCTGATACAAAATTGCTAGAAAAATATTAAAGTAAAGTAATCGTTCCTAAACGAGATCCACTGTGCAACTATTTCAATTGAACGCAATAAATTTCCCGTTTGGGACCGCTGAACCTGTCTTGGATCCCATGGCAGAGGTGGGGAAACTACGGTTGACGGGTGCGATTTGGCTTGGCAGTACAATTCCATTTTTTAGTTCACTGTATATATTAATATACTTCGGCAGAATGTAATGTATATGCCATTGTAACGACTCACAAACACAATCCTTAATGTATCATTCCTGTGCTCCGCTTTTATGTTGCTGACGACGCCTAAAATGATGTAGTTTCTTTGATGTAAACTCCATATGTAACCGATGAACACAATATAAACCTATTTATATTGTTGCCAGAGAAAGCAGCTGCTTTCTACAACTAAGTAGACCCATCATTTCCAGTGAGGCTACTAGGTAATCTTACAGAATACCCTAGATATACCCCATTTCCTACGGCAATCATAGTTTTAAAGCTATAAACAGCAAACACACATGTAGCACGTTCCACGCCGACAAGCTGTAGGTAGTAAGACAACAATGCCAGAATTTTGGTCCCTAGGTTGATCCCCAGATTCCTATTATATATTTTCTGAACCAAACTAAGCTGAATATTATTTCGGGTCATTCCCACTAAAGAAACAACGCAATAAAGGCATAAATCTGAGCATAAATATTATGATTGTCTCCAATTTATCGAAACACTGTACAAACATTCTTTTGCACTCGTCTCGTTCTGCGTGAACGTGTTGCGTCACTAAATTCCATGAAACTGTCACAAAACACATTATTTGTAGATAGATACTGAACGTACCATTTGGCTCATAAATCATAATAGATACAAACATATAGATATATATACATATATTTATATTCAATGCACTATCCAAATGTACCATGAACGTTATACATATGTACTACACCAGAAATAATCGATATGTTGCACAAGGAATAGTTGTAGCATAAGTAGCCGTGCGTTTAAATGTTTGTACTCATGGTTTGTAACTAGTTCAAATGAGTGCGGTAGAACGAGTAAATTGTGCGTGCAAATCCTTGAACCAAAAGGGGGTTGATGTATAAAGCCCACTTTCACGAGGCTGGTAATGAAATTCGATTCGTTTGTATACCCAAAACAAAAAAAATGGATTAATAAATTGCCTATTACATCGTTCAGTCCAAACCAGCTCAAATTATTAAGTAATCCAGCGGAAAATTAAGTTTAGTCAAAACACTATGGCTGGTAATTGTGGTCTCAGAAATATAGTAAAAGGGTCAACCAGAACCTTTCTAAAGAAATGATGCACTAATTAAGACTAAAGACTTGAAAAAATACAACCAGCAGCACAAATTTCTGCAACCATGCAAAATACCACCTCGGCTACACACTGTGCCACGTTGAAACTTCCGATTTTTTGGTGTCTTCTCGCATAATTTAAACAAATAGTTACGGAACGTATTTCGAGTTACGTTTGCTGATTTGTAAATACGCATATGATTTCGAGACGGGCGTAGTATAAGACATTTTTCTATCGCAAGCAAGTTATTCCAGATGATTTCAAATTATACGTTGTATACACGTATGCAATTTCCGCTTGTGAAGCGGGCTACATCGACAGTACATGCCGACACCTTGCAACTAGAAGATCAGAGCATCTTAGAGTATCGGCCCGTACAGGTAGAATGCTTAACAATGTACAACTTTTGAACTCGGCAGTGTATAATCGTATCCGAAATTACACCGCTAATACACAAAGCTCGCAGTGTTGGATATTAACCAATGTTGATAGTTTGAAATACTATGCTGAAAGCAAGCTTTGAATGTTGGAAAATTTGCTAATACACTTCCGAGGCCAAAAATTTAACGATATTGCGACCATCAAACGTTAAGTTTATTCCCTAACCAATAACTATAATTGCAAATGTGACGCAACATATTTGATATTTACTATAATGTATAACAATTTCTAATAAGCTAGGAAATGTTACAGGTGTTCAAACACAGAGACACGGTATGGTAACCATGCAGCATAACCATTACGCCAAGAGCAGCGTGCAATTTTGTTCCAATTGTGTTTTTATTCATATATAACTGTATTACCAACTACCGTTGGGCCTTTAGTTTACTAAAGTCAAGAAAAATGAGTATTTCTTGTGTCAAATCCACAGCTTTACAAAAAAGAATAACTCATTATACTATTTTGCAACAAAGATATAGTCACCTAGTTCTTCATTTTGCAATTTTTGGCTGGTGGTACAAGCTGAAGGTTGCGCCGCCTATGATATAGAAGACATTCTAAATACTTGTTTCTGAATTATACCTTTTGGCAGTTAAATAGCGGATTTATTACATAGCTAGGCATTAAAATTCAGATTCCCATTTTGCTAATTTTTTGTTTTTTTTAATTTTTACTAAAGTCCAAGTTTCATGGAATTTGGTAATTTGAAGAACTAGGCGCTTAATATTTCATTATCCTTTAACCTGCAGATTTATTTAAACATGTACCGTTTTTAGTTTTCCTCTTATTCTTATCTCTTAATTAGGCGGAAAATCTTTAACCTTTCAAATAGCATAATGGGATTTACCATTAATCACGCACCGCAACTCAGTCGCTGTTTTTAAAGTGCGATCTGACGGCAACTTCTGAGACAAAAAATTGGCTTATAAAATGTGAGGCTCAGATTGACCTTTGGCTCAGAACTTGGTCGGACAATTAATACTTTACTTTCTTGGAATATTGCAAGACGTGCATACCGGAAAAAACCGAACGAACGTCGCTGACTAACGGTTGACCAACAGAGTCTAGCGTACAACCAGATGCATTTACAGAGAAATTATCAACTGCTGTTGCAATATTTATAACCACATTTTAATCAGACAATCATATAGCTCTAAAATCAATCCACTACCGAATGGCTGGTAGCCACTTTGGTTGGTATATAAACTCTATTGAGTATTATACAACCACCCTTCTTCTGAATCTAATAAATACTACTAGCTGAAAATATTTATGCCAAATTGAGTATCACTTAACAGAAGCCGCAAAACAGTGTTTAGTCAAGTTATCAAGCCAAATGCGAGCGCATAGAAACGTCTTTCATTCCGACACAGCAATATTCCGATAATGCTGCCGTGCCTAAGCTGTGCCTTTATTTGACAAACGAAAATGTCTTTGAATCGAAAACAATTGAGCACAAGACGGAAATCCGCTATCATTATAATATAAATTGTGTTTTAAACGAAAGAACCGACAACAACCAACCGCCATAAGATGTACAAAATCAACCACTGCCAGGAATTATACAACAAAGCCGAAGTCATAAATGAACTCGACAGCTGAAAGCGTCTTTAATGCGGTCCTGTCTGTGTACGCGTTGCGTTCATTGAAGTTTAAAGCACAAGAACACAATATATGACACCGCAGGGAGTGACTTGTCGTCGTTATATGCCGGACAACGGGCCGGTAATAGTTTTTAGTTTATGAGATCTTTGAACTAAAGTCAGCTCATATATATGTACATAATATATATGAAACCTTTTATGTGCCGCATACATCTCATAGATGTATGTCATACATGTTAACACGCCGAAGTCTCGTGAGGGTAACAGGGCTCGGCGGTGGTGTAACAGGGGCCGGCGGGTGGGGTGGGCAAGGTGGTCTCATGGAGTGGTAAACGCCGGAACGTCATCTAGGGGTGCTGAAAATTTTTGACAAACCATTTTTTACAAATGTTACCCCCATTTTGCTAATTTGCACCCTTTTCCCTTTTACCTTTGAAGGAGGGGAGGGGTGCGGAGCACCAGGGGATAGGCGGTACCATCAATGGAGGGGGTAGACCGAGGCTTCGAGGGGGTCCGAGGCCTCCGGGATAGCCACCATAAACCGTTGCTCCGACATGTATGATGCATGTACGTGGGATATGAATATTTTTATTGTCGGTGTTAACATTATGTTACCATTGCTATTATAGGTTAGTCTGGACTGGAATAAACCCTATCATCAAACAGAAGTAAAAAATTCGTTAAGGCCGTTGGGTTAGCAGCATAAATTTAGTTCTATTAACAGGACTAGATTATTGCTTCCAGTAGTGAGGCAAGAAATTTCATGTTTGCATCCTTTCGAAGATTATGTAGAACCTGTAAACACTCTAGTCTAAATAAATTCTTCTGTCCTATTCATAAAGTATAAATATTTGTCGAATGGTTAACGTGATCACGGAACAAAAGAAGTCACCTGATATCATTTCAATTTCAAAGTTTAGTATTTGAATAAACATTTGACCTATTTTTGCTGATGCAAATAAATCGAATTTAAACTCAAATGTCTGCATGCATTTGCTTAGCGACATCCTAAGTTATCAAAAAAGTTTAAAGTCATGCAATTGTTAAGCTTAAATAGGATCTTTTGAGACCCTACGTTCGTACGAACATAATTGACGCAGACTACAAAAACTGTGAATCGGAACAACTCTTATGCAGATAAATTTGATATCCTTACATATATACATGAGATTTGCACACATTGAAGGCTCCCTTTTCTTGTTCAGAACCGTGAAACTGGTTCTATGTTCCTTATGTATGTATTGCCTGTGGTATTATGCACCTCGAAAAGAAATTAGAATAAAATCAATAACCACAAGTAACATATATATACTGCAGTAGAAAAATTCAAGCTGATTCCGCGTAGGATTGAAAGCATGCTATCAAAAATTAGCTCGTACCCGTCCACCGACTTTTACTACATGAGCTGTGTCAATATTGAACAAATTGGTTACAGGTTATACAATACAATTATGATAAACATTCTGACTTCTAAATGGAGCTAAATGTTGTCATACATATCTTAATTTGGCACCTTTTTGTTCTATTTAAAACAACACCTGTTACCATCTTTTACAAGGTCTGAGATATTTGTCCGCAACCACTTTAGCTTGTTTGATTGTCATTGAGTTCGCCTTCTAGAAGCGCCAGGTAGATGTTTTATTACTGCATACATCCAAAAATACTTTAGTAATATGATTTCGTTTTAGAGCGGAGAGATTACACTGGACGAAATGCCTACATTTTCGTAAAAAAAGGAAAAGTTTTCAACAGTAGTGCATGATGCTTATATAAATATCGTGTTTTACATTTTAGACTATACATGGTCACGGCTTTCCTGATTCGCAATTAGCGGCACTGACGATTATTTACGCTCGAAGTTAACAGCAATTTCACATTTCAGTCGGATTTTATTCAAACCTCATTGAATTTATTTACAAGGGTGTAACGTACGTGTTTTAGCAGAAATATTAAGCATAAATTGCAAGATTACATGTTGCTTTAGCATTTACCGGAATGCGGCATCAAGAAAATTCGGCAAGTGAGAATTTTTTTGTTGTTCATATGATTTATATTGTGGCTATAAGTTTTTTTTGCAGAAAGCAATGTGCTTTTATAAGCTGAGCTGTTTTTCCGAAGGCGGTACAAATTTTCAATGTGTAGGCCCGAGAATTACTTTCATCTGAGCATATAAATTTGCAGCCTGCGACAGATGTATATTTTGAGTTCAGCATAACGTTTATGTATAATACTTAATCGACAAAACTACAGTTGAATTCTATTAGCTACATAAATATGCGGCCTTGTGGAATCTCTTATTTACGGTGATTCATATTTCATACAGTCGTGGATTGGCTAAGGGAAGGCATTTTAATGCATTAACTATGTTAAGATGAGGTATTCTAACGCATTGATTATGTTAATAAATAATCCTTTGACCACCTAGGGTATGCTTCTCACTGTGTTCCGGCTTCCAAGCTTACGCTAGCAGCTAGCTAGTTAACATATTTAACTCGTTGCATGGTAAACCAAATTGACAAAAATTTAGCTATTAAATAGATAATTCTTTCCATTTTTGACTCTTGAGATTTTAGATATATTCCCGTGGGGTAGTTGAAATGATCTTAAGCGTTACTTAGAGCTCAGCGATTAATATGCTTATTTTTATATTGAATTTTTATATCAACGTATATCTTTTTTGGGTTGATACAGCATTATTTCATACAAACGGCAGCATACCACTTTGCCTAATTGTTTATAGTATGTGACAGCATTTTTAAACTTTTATTTAATATATTCAGGGAATGCGTCATACTCAAGAGGTATGCAATTTTCAAATCTTCCCGCATTTTCACAATTCGCACACATCCTTGAAACTTTTACTGGGTTTATTGGACTACGGTTAAAATATATTGAGGTCAAATAACGTCTGTAAACTAATTTCTGTACCGCTCCACTCCAGAACTACTGGCGACAGTGTAGTTCTGGGATTGTTTGCTTGATATCAAACTTAACAACTGTATACCATTATGCTGCATCCCTATAGCATGTTTCAATTTTGTGGTAATTCGCATTTAGAAGGATCCGTTGGCTTATTTTCTTTGTTTTGTAAGTTTATAGCGTCAAGCGTTCGCTCAATAGTTTAGCAGTTTAAAGATAGCTTTGCTCAATAACGGAGTACTGTAGGTGCATAATCCCTCACTGTATGGAAAACATATGCCAGTAACCTATATTCTGAGGCTGTAAGTAAGAATACATTATTTTATTTGGCATACGTACGTTTTGTAGGCCGTTACACTTTTTTAATATTTTTCTTAATTCATAGGAACTCTATGTTCCGTCTTGTACTAAAAAATTGGCGTATCGTTGTCGCGGATCCGTCTACAACATATCAGTATTCGCTTTTTTACATTCTTCTACAAATACGCATACCAATATTTGTTCTCCACTGCATTCAAAAGGTGATTAACACGCACATGCGGTTTGGTAACTATGGCTACATTTCTTATAACCGCCATTCCAATGGATTTATTACGCATCCTGATAGCGCATTCGCTCATACTGTGGTCCGTTGAAAGGTGAGACTGTACAATTTATTTGTGTTTTCGTTTGCATTTTTGGTCTCTCAAAAGCCACTAGAACTTAGTTTTGAGCGCTGCTTTGTTAAATGCTGATCTGGTGGATAATTATGTGCGATTGGATTATTTTGAATGTTTCTATGCATAATTCACAGTGAAATGCGTGTATTGATTGTTATAAGCTACGCAGCAGTCAAAATTCTGTATGTGCACGTACTTCTGTGTGCAGTGGCTTAGTCGAAGTGCTACTGCATAGGTCATGTCAACTAGCAGTGCAGCGTTAGAAGTATTGAATTTGTATCAGCTGAGAAACAGCGACGAAGAATTTTGTAATCTGAAATCGCCGCGAAGATGGCTACTACATATTGTTGCACGGTTACCATTGCTTGAAAAATTTTCACATCTAGCAGTCTTCTTATTTAAGATTAGTTGTAATTGACCTTCCGCGGTTATCTAAGCATACATATTAAAAGGTCATACAGCTGTGCATGTGTATATGCCTATTATGTATACACGTGTGTATGTGTGTTTAGGAAGATGTGCATGAAATTTGTGTACGTTTAAATTTGAAGCGGCAATAATTTTAACACGTTTATTTTAAGCCTTAATTATTTTTGTTTGTCAGAGTTATTTGTCTAAAATTTTGATTTTCTGAGACACATAAAAAAGAATTGGAAATTTTGCTGTTGTGTGTTCCACAGCGTGCTTTTTAATAAAATTTTATTAAATGTCAGCTCACGTTTTTCTTTGCTGGAGATATGAAAGATCTTATATTAAAATAGATTTTGGCTCATGATACCACGCATATGAATTATTGTTAGAGTTTCTGCGCTCTGCTACGTGCTTAATAATTGTTTTTTCCAACATAATATATTAAAATGTCAGCCAGTTTATTTTTAGTTACAGTTAGAATTTATAAGGGGCCAAAAGTCGAAAACATAGAAAAATCGCTTTTATGCGCTGGGCCTCCAAAAATAACTTGAGCAAAGACCCTGGCCGCCAAGACCACACAATGTTTTAAACAATTCTAAGAATAACACACACAATCTGGGGTTTCCTAGACAGCTGGCTAGGTATAAAAGATCATGTTAGGCACTGATCGGGGCCTCAGTCTCAAAGTGCCAATCTACTGGTAAGTGTTCACTTTATTCTACGACCAGGCGGTCTCCTCTATAACTTAACAAATATTGCGAGCGAGCACGTTGGTGCTTCTATACAGCGCTGTTGACTGAGTTGCACGTATCTGAGAGCACGTTGGTGCTTCTATGCTTGAGAGCACATTAGTGCTTCATCTGTAATTGAGTTCGAGAGCACATTAGTGCTCCAATTGCATTGTGTCTTGAGAGCACATTGGTGCTCCAGTTGAGTACTCTTGAGAGCACATCAGTGCTTCTGTTCTACTCCCGTTGAGAGCACATTGGTGCTCCAGTTGCAAGCTTGTGAGAGCACACTGGTGCTTCAGTTTAAGATTATATCGAGAGCACATTGGTGCTCCACTTCTGAACCTAGCCTCTGTGGAACTCAGTCTGCAGTGTTGTTGCGAGAGCACGCTGGTGCTCCGATATTGCGTATACGTGTATTCAATCTAAGGCTAGGATTGGATCTAACGATCCCTCTTCTTTACTAAAACAATACAAATATACGTATACGGTTTTGCGAGCGAAAATTTACTAGTACTTGTGAGTATTTGGTGGTTGTGTGCCATTTATATTATGTATTCATATTGCTAAGGATAGGCATTGGATCTTACGATCCCTCTTCTTATCTCAATCAATTTATATATACTTATATATTTATTCTGCTTGTAGTGTGTTGTCGTTGTGTATTGGTAACGTAGTAACGAGCGTTATCTTAAGTTCGGAGTGCTACTTCCCCGGTTAATTAAATCTATTCCCACACTACCGATTGAGATTACATTGGCTTTATGGTACATTCCTTTGCCTTTCCTTCTTCAAATATACACACCTTAGTTAACAACGCCCAACAATAACATCGTTACAATTATGTAAGAAAAATTGTGCTCACGGGGTATCTGGCGCTGATGCGATAAAAAAACAAATACAAGAATAATAAGAAGGCGACAGAGGAGAGGTGAAACCCACTCCCCCTCTTTGTTTTTATATTCTTATACGGCGGAGAAGGATGGTGGTACAAATCAAAAAACGAAAAAACAAACAAAGGCGAACAAAAAACAGTGGGGGGCCACTACCGGGACCAAGGGACAAAAGGCGGAGCCGACGACGCCCAATAAAATATAACTGCTAATCGGTGGAGTTACCATCACAAATAACAACAACTACCACCGACGCTGTTTTTTTTTGTATGGTTTTTGGCCGTCTTCTAAAAATAAAAAAATAAAAATATTAAAAAAAACAAACAAAGAAGAAAAAAAAAGGACAAAATCAAAATCACCCCCTCCGCCTCTCTGGGAAATTATATTAATATTAGAAAGTATATGACACACACAATAACCCGAGGACAAACGTGACGAAGGAGCAGCCCACCGCGCAGTCCCGTCATGCCAATCCAGAAGTTTAGTGGTTCAACTCTCGTCGATCACCTTTTCGAGTTTTCAGTAGCTTTTGCTGCAGTAAATATATACATGGACTTATGACTTAGAGACGCATAATAAGATTAACATATCATTATTTTTTCATGATTTGTCGGTTACCTAGCTTCGAAACAATTACAAAAATATGGCGTTCACGGATGTGGCGATAGGGGGCAGCACGGGGGTGGGGGGGGGGGGTGGAGCACGTATCCCATCCAACTGCTTAGCAAGCAAGAAGATAAAATTCAAAATTTTAAAATTTAAAATTATTTTTTACGACTTTAACAAAAATTGTTTTCACAACAGTTATACAAATGCTACCAAAAATTTGAAACTAGAGAACACAAAATTTTGTAATGCAAAATTAAAGCAGGAGGGCGCAAAATCATTGAGTAGGGGTCAGAAAATTTAATTTTTTGCTTGCACCTGTGCGCCGCATACCCTCGCTACGCTACTGTTTGGTTTACAGATAAAAAATTTTCATTGTAATTAAAAAATTGAACAAATTTTGCGAGCGGGAAAGAGTCAAGGTTAGCCGTTCGTACCAGAAGTAACTATGTGATGATTATTGTTTGACAAGCAATAACAATACTGCAATTGTCCTGTGCACTGGCAATAGTCTCATGCATCGGCGAAGCATAGATTCTGTATTTGCCAGCAAAGCTTCTTCTGTACACTTCGCGTATTGGGTTCAACCAACATAAAACTCGGGTTATGAGTACAAATTAAGGTTTTTTCCACTATCTAAGTTAAAACAACAGGTACCAACTCTTTTCATATACAAGCATCGCAGAAAATGTCAGTGCAGGATCTGAGCAGTTACAAATTTACGAGATGCGTGAAAGCGAACATTGTCCTTTTTTAGTACACCACGTCAGCATAAATTTAAACCCTTTCGTGTTTCAATCAATTTGCCATAGTGCAATTTTTGGCAAATTCGAGGCGGCGCCAAAGATTGAACTTGGATTATTCTAGTGCGAACTTGTGCACGCACGCAACCGGGTTATCTAGGAACTGTTGAGGCGAACTTGTGCACGCAAGCAACCGGGTTATCTAGGAACTGTTGAGGCGAACTTGTGCACGCAAGCAACCGGGTTATCTAGGAACTGTTGAGGCGAACTTGTGCACGCAAGCAACCGGGTTATCTAGGAACTGTTGAGGCGAACTTGTGCACGCAAGCAACCGGGTTATCTAGGAACTGTTGAGGCGAACTTGTGCACGCAAGCAACCGGGTTATCTAGGAACTGTTGAGGCGAACTTGTGCACGCAAGCAACCGGGTTATCTAGGAACTGTTGAGGCGAACTTGTGCACGCAAGCAACCGGGTTATCTAGGAACTGTTGAGGCGAACTTGTGCACGCAAGCAACCGGGTTATCTAGGAACTGTTGAGGCGAACTTGTGCACGCAAGCAACCGGGTTATCTAGGAACTGTTGAGGCGAACTTGTGCACGCAAGCAACCGGGTTATCTAGGAACTGTTGAGGCGAACTTGTGCACGCAAGCAACCGGGTTATCTAGGAACTGTTGAGGCGAACTTGTGCACGCAAGCAACCGGGTTATCTAGGAACTGTTGAGGCGAACTTGTGCACGCCAGCAACCGGGTTATCTAGGAACTGTTGAGGCGAACTTGTGCACGCAAGCAACCGGGTTATCTAGGAACTGTTGAGTGGTTCCTGAAGGATTATAGCAAAGCGATCGAATGGTATGTCACGTGCAAAGAAACACCAAAAGACAAATCCGGAAAACGTTTTGAGTTACACCCTGATCCAATTGTGCCTTGCCATGCATGAAAAGGGTAGATTAAAAATAATAACATTTTTTGTGCCTTCTCAGTGGTGAAGTAATGTTTGTTCGAAAACACGACACAACTGGGTTAAGCTAGCGTCTGTGTACGAATTCAAGTTTCTTCCACTGATAGGTCTCATTTGGAGAGTGGTAAAATCTTTTGATCTGGAGCTACCAATGTCCCACGATATCAAACTTTTAGTCTGGGATTCAGGGAGGTGGAAATGTTTACGTCGATCATATCCGAGTTAGAGATCCTTTACCTTCGAATTATACTGGCATACTTTTATTAGGTGCAAATATTTGGATGACAATGCGTACCAGAAGTCTGAATTTTCCTGAACCAACTAAAATCTATATACAAAATATATTAGTACAGGCTGAACAAACAGAAAATTTCTGCACAGGATTTTGGATTTAAAAGTTTGAAATTTCTAGCAGATATGTTATTTATTAGTTACCCTGGTTTTTGCTTACTGATTATGGGAAATAATTGAACGACAATAATTATTGGATTATTGTGGGAAATATGGTGAATTGGGAAAATAAGTTAAAATTGGGAATTGCTTTTCTAACGAACTTCTATAGGTAATGCATAAATATCAGCAGAACAGTGTCACAGCAACAGAATATTGTTTTGTTAACACGTCAAGAATATTTGCCTACCAATTATTTTAAAAAATATTATATCCTTTTTAAATGTACCTGTTCTGTGTGAACGATGTGTATGATGTTTCTTAACCCTAGATGTATGTCCACTGGCATAAATGGACCGAGATCCAAAGTATCGTGGGGGGATAGCCGCCCGACTGAGGGAGACTTTCGGCCTCTCCGGGGGAAGACGTAGAGACAGTTGGCGAAGATGGTGGTAGTAGGGCCGTCGTCAAGTGGCAATCAGAGTCTCAGGGGGTAATCCCAATAAAGCATGTTTGGTCAATTGGATAACCGACTGCGCCAGGACCTGAAAATTTTTTTTACGAAGTCACTTTGCACACCGCGTTCAGGAATGCAATGCATAGTTCTGTGAAAACCTATGTGTAAAATGGTGAAGCAGATCTTTAAGCGTTATTCTGTGTTAACAGCAAATAGTCTTTAATGCATACATGGGTTTCAAAGGGTGTTGGCTCTAAGTGATAGTACAACGAACCACTTTATAGAAAATCTTCGATATTGTCTGTTTTCCAAGTCATGTCGTACAGTAAGGAGATATTGAACGAGAACATGAAGAGAATTTGTACTCCTCTGGCAAAGACAGCACTGTATAAACGGTTTTAATATATATATCATATTATATATATATAATATATATATTTTAATAAATTATATATATTTTAATATATATATCATATTACGAAAACCTGTAGTATTATCGACACTAACCAGCAAATTCAATTCGTGTTAAGGCACAGGTGCTACAATAGTTTTGGGACGATTATCCCATTGTCTACACAGTGTGGCTGAGACTGTAAATAAAAGCCGCAGTATTGTCGATGCGGCATGCCAAATTGACCCACGCAGAGTCTCGGTTCTCGTGCCATTGTGCATACTGTCAGCCATTGTGTTTAAAAAATGCTAAATTTGGGACAGCGTCAGTTTCTTTCCTAAACGTTATCATGTCCCCGCTGTTTGGAACTTTTGACCCCATGTAGTCATGGCCCTACCGTATAGACAGTCAGGGTGACATCCATACAGTAAATCAATTTCCGAGGGTGTACGGCACACCCCAGCTACTGCATTTTTTCCTTACAGTGTTGTACACACCATTAGCTACAAATTTGGCGCGAATTAACTGTACAAGACAGTGTATGTAGATAATGCGGTTTATTAGTCAACTGGGCTGTGTAGTTTTTAAAATGCTCGATATTTGTACCGAGGCCACATGAAAGCTCAAGAAATAATGCCGCACATTGTTCATAAAACTGCAAGCAGACACGGTGTGCTTGACACTGTCGAGACATGGTAATACGCGTAGCTAGGTACTTTTGAAAAAATTTATTAAATACATGGGGATGTCAAAGGCACCCTGCTGTCAACAGTGGCCCTGACACTGTGTGCTGTACATAGGCTCCAAACGTTGGGGACATTATAACGTGAACGCCGCATTAGCTACGTACTGTTTAGAAATTTTCAAATATCATGCACAGCATCAATCAACCATTGCTTGTTTCTTATAGTGCGCATGATACCGTCTGATTTACAGATTTAACAAGGACATAATGTCGTCAAATCCGCACAAATCAAAATAAAATGGTATTTGCTCTACGGGTTTGGAGATCAATATTCTAAGGGAACCTTCAATATTTGTGTTTCATTTACAGCGTTTATGTTTATTCCAATTGTGTTACGTTTTAATACATTACCCTTAAAATATCATAAATGTCTATCTATATGACCAATCCTTATGCGAGACAATTTGCATGTCGCCGTATCGCGTAATTTATTTTTCAAATGACGAAAGTGTAATGTTAACAGTAAATGTTCAGATATATTTTCATAATGATGCTATGATCAATCAATGTTTTGGAACGAAAATCAAAGACTCACGGCTCAGCTTCGCGTTTTTACAGATGGGTTAACTTTGTACCAACATTATAGCTAAGCCAAATGCGGCGTTCACGATATAATGTTCCCCGCTATTTGGAAATTCTGTCCAATGTAGTCGCGACCCTACCGTATAGACAGTCATGGTGACGCTCATACTGTAAATCAATTACTGACGGTGTACGACACACCCCTAGCTACTACGTTTTCTTTACTGTGTCGCACACACCCTTAGCTACGGATTGGGTCCAAATTAACTGTAATTGACATCGTACGAAGCTAATGTGATTTATTAGTCAACTGTGCTGTGTAGTTTTTCAAAATTCTCAATATTGGTACCTAGGAGATATGAACGTTGACGAAATTATGCCGCACACTGTCAATAAAACTGCAATAAGACACGGTGTGCTTGACACTGTCGAGAAATGACAATACCCCTAACTAGCTGCCTTTGAAAAAAATTATAAAAAACATTATAAAAAAACATCTAAGACACCCTGTTATCGACAGTGTGTGGTGTACATAGGTTCCAAACGTTGTGGACATTATAACGTGGACGCCTCATAAGGTTATATGCTTCACTTGCTTTTTGACAAAAATATATCGTTAATGAAGCGACTAAAGCGCATCTAGTGAATACTGCGCGATCACACGCTCAAATTGTTTGCTCAAATTTTTGGATCAAAATTTGATCAAATTTTGTTCAAAATTTGAAGGTGTTTTTGGTGCAAAATACCGATATTTCAAAATTTGTAATCAAAATTTGAGCTCAAACTTTTTCAAATTATGCATCTCCTCGATGATTGGCTGAAGGCACATCGTTGAAAAGTTTGAACAGTGTTCACACTATTAAACTTACCAAAACTGCAAAAAGATCCTTTCAAATTTTGGTCAAAATTTGATCAAATTCTGAGCTCAAATTTTAATCAAAACGTGAGCAAAAAGTTTAAACGTGTGATTACAGCGTATCTAATTTTAAAAAGTTTCAAAATTCAAATAATGAATGCATTTGGTCAGTATTATTTTACTTGGGATGATTGGATAAAACTAGTTGTGCGTTTTTGAATTCTTAGCAAATCAGAATAATTTGAAATGTATTCAATGAAAAATCACTAAATGATTAGCAATTATTGTATAAATATGTAAAGGCAGTAAGACATTTTAAAAACATATATCAAAAATTTAATCGTCAAAACTATGCTGCACAAATTATTGATAGCAGTTTTGTTAGTCACAATTCCCAAAATATTACATCAGCGGTTTTTAATAAACCTTAATATATATACATTAAATTTCGGTTATAAGTGAAAGCATGGGCGTTATTCTCTATTTTTCTCAACAAAGCTCAACGCAGAACGGTACTGTTATTGCCAAGGAAAACCAGTACCTTGCTTATTTCACCGTACTAAAAGTTTTGGTTGCAAAAAGTTTAGAAATGTTAAAATTATTTTGAAAAAAATATTCGTAAATTATATTTAAAGCTGTGAACAATTATACGTAACAATCAATGAATTTATGAAATTTTTGTAGCCTAACCTGTTAAAAAATTACGATGAATCATGGCATCGGTTAAAATGAAAACATTTGGATTTTAATAAATTGTAACACTGGTTAGATAGCGTTTTCTTCGATAGCTCAGGAAAATATTTGGAATCCCTACCCGGGATTGATATCTGTAGATTCTACATGCGCATAGAAGGGATTATCCCCTAAGGCTCAGACCCCTCCCCTCGCGGGTCCCCGTTCCAGGCCTGGGCGGTAATCTGATTCATTAAGGCTTCGCATCTACTCCACCCGCACCCCCACCACCGAAGGTGTGCAGGTAAGTTTACTGGCTAATGAGCTTCCATCCAGCGGAGCTGACAATAAATGTGAATTTTTGCTTTGTTTGACATAATCCATGACATTCAATTATTGAATTAGTATATATAAAATCTAACAGGGACTCAAGGACTACATTATGTGTATTTTAGACACGTTTTCACTTTCCCCGGCTTTCACCAGATATGTTGAAAGCATATGATATCTATATGCGAAAAATAATGAGTAAGGAATAAGCTGGCCAAACAACAAGTAAAGTATGGGTGTTGAATCTGTTGTTCAGCGCACAACCGTTGGCAAGTATTATGCATGTCGGCTAAGGTGCGTTATCGCAAAGATTGACACTGCCACTCATTTGTGGAACATGACTGACAGTCTAGGCCATACATACATGCTGACACTCCGAGGTCTTATGTCTCTGCGGGCGGGTAGCCGGCGTCTGCAGGAAGGAGGTCTTCTCAGGGTAGGTAGCGCCCTCGAGGGGAAGTCGTCCTGGGGACCGTGCTGAAAAATGTTGAAAAGCTCCACCGCCTCCTTCACTCTCACCCTATTTTTACCAATTTGGCTAAAATTTTCTTTGAGCATTCGAATGCTCAGGAAGAAGTGGTGCGGAGCACCAGGGATGTACGGGGCTCCCTCTGGCTGGGTGGGGAAGGGGAATCCGTAGAATAACGGGGTAGCCCACTGGAACTCCTGTTTCGGCATGTGTAGTGTGCGGACTGCAAAATAATGTAATATCATGCCACGGAATCCGCTATTGTAAAGCATATAAAGCAATTTCTACAAAATCAAACTGGTGGGCGACAGCTTTAACATCTGTCTGATAACAAGATTGTCTTTGCTTCCATCCCCAAATCAAAACCTGCCGATTTACACGTTTTCTCAATAGTTTATAACCAATTCAACAACGGCGCTGACCTGCACGACTGTGACTCGAAATTTTAAGGGCAACAGCAGGATTGTAGATAGAACTTTTAATGACAACAGCAGGACTGTGAATGGAAATTTTAAAGTGAAGAGCTGGTCTGAGAATATAATTTTTAAGGACAACAGCAGGACTCTGAGTAGTGCTTTTTAAGGGCAATAGCAGGACTGTGATTTGAAATTTTAAGGCAACAAGACGACTGTTATTAAAAATTTTAAAGCCAAACGCAGGACTGAGAATGGAAATTTTAAGGGCTAGCAGGACGCATGACCGAATAGAAATTCTAAGGGAAACAGCAGGACTGCGTATAGAAATTTTAATGACAACAGCAGGACTGTGAATGGAAATTTTAAAGGAAAGAGCTGGACTGAGAATGGAAATTTTATGGGCGACAGTAGGACTGTGAATGTAAATATTCAAGGCAACAGCAGGACTGTGATCACGTTTTAACTGCAACAATTTTCTCACAGACGGCCCAGAGGTTTTAATTGATTAAACTTACAGTTTTGGTTCACCAAGACGCCTTTTCAAAGTTTGGAACATAAATAAGAATCTGCAATTTTTTTTGCTTTTGATGTGTTTTGGAGCATTTAACCTCAAAAGCAAAAGCTACGATTTTGAGATATATACCAGTAAATCTTGAGCAGGTCTATACTGGTATGATTAATCCATGTAAGGCGTTAAATGGCTCTAAATTTTCTAAATTAAAAGAACTTAAGAATGCAAACACTAACTATTTAATTTTATTAAAAACGAAAAATTCTATTAATCTCACAAAACCAGAGTCTTACACAGATTTCACAAGGTGTATTCGTTAAATCGGACTTATTATCACATACCGCTAAGTGGTGCCGAACTTCAGATTATGCCTATATAAAAGCAACGCTTTTTACACCCGGTGGTCCAAACAGCCAAGACCGAACATCTAGTATGTATGAAAGGAAAGAATATCACTTATAGACGATATTTTTCCGGCTTAACTATATCAAAGTGATTATTGCTGTTTTGTTGGAAGTAAAGACTATGATTTTCTCCTAACGTTCTGAAAAAGGCACTCGACTAGACTTGTGAATAATCCAGAAGCGGTCGGAAGTGGCACTGCCAACATGACACAATCCTACAACTGTTATACTTGTATGCAAATTTGTTTGCCATCATTCAACGCAATTCAACTGATATATTCCAAGAGTTATCTTTTTGCTTTCAAAAACATTACAAGTCACAGTTAGTTATGCTTTTTTCTAAGAAATAAATGTCATAAAAACACAACGTCCTTTTTTAATAATAAAACACGTAAACGCTTTATACAACGACGGAAACTCGGCACAATTATAAACAACTTCCAAAACATTTTATTTACTTGTTTTTCTTTACTAAGGCATCCTGTTATGTCGGCATATAAAAGATCATACATACGTTAATATATATATATACGTACATATTTATTTATTTTTATATAATGTAATGAATAAACCTCACTACACTGTTTACGCAATATATACCTAGCAACAACAAATACGGATAATCTAATATTGACTTTTGAAAACAGGTTTCTGCGGTGATGAATACATAGGTATAAACTTAAATGAATAAAATTTCTAGCAGCTATGCCTAGAATGTAGAATATTTTTAATAAAGCAGCAACGGAGATAACAAAATATATCGTTTTCAAATAAACCAAAACGTAGTTGTCCTTCAATAATGAATTGGTCACTAAATGTCACTGAGGTGTCAACTATATGATGACAACTACTGTCATTAAGGTGTAAACTATATGATAACAACTAATGCCATTAAGGTGTAAACTATATGATGACAACTAATGTCATTAAGGTGTAAACTATATGATGACAACTAATGTCACTAAGGTGTACACTATATGATGACAACTAATGTCATTAAGGTGTAAAATATATGATGACAACTAATGTCATTAAGTTTAAACTATATGATGACTATAAAATCGAAATTCATCGACTTTTATATTGCAAAAAGCAGAGTAGCTATTCCGGAGGTTGTTGTTGCTTCAGAACAACTGGTAGATTATTTAATATCGCGGTTTGTGACTCCGTTTATCGGCGTTTCACAGCTTTGTTGTTATCCAATCGGCATAGTATCTGCTGATTGCAAACTAAATACAAAAATTTTCCTGCAAAAATTAATACCTACTTGGTAATGCCAAACGGCTATGTGTTATACTATTTTTTTCTGATATTCAATAGCTTGAATTCTAATATTAAGTAAAATTTAATAATATATATAGCTGGTTTTATAATAAGTAAATTTAAATTATCTTATAAATAAATCTGTATTTAGTTTAGTCTGTATATATATAGTTGAAACAATGTTTTAGAAATTAATACCAACAATCGAGCCAGAGCAATCTGACTTTTGTTTCATCATGGCAATACCGGCAATCTTCTGAAGTCGTACAAGCTTCAACTAGACCCGAACACATGCGGTGTTAAAGAGAAAAGGGGGCTGCCTTGAAGCCCCAGAAGGAAGAGCTTCGTAATGCTGGACTGGACACATATTCACGGGTTAAGCATCGAACTTTGATAAGCCAGAGCAAACTGAATTTTGTTTCATCATGGCAATACCGGCAATCTTCTGAAGTCGTACAAGCTTCAACTAGACCCGAATACATGCTGTGTTAAAGAGAAAAGGGGGCTGCCTTGAAGCCCCAGAAGGAAGAGCTTCGTAATGCTGGACTGGACACATATTCACGGGTTAAGCATCGAACTTTGATAAGCCAGAGCAAACTGAATTTTGTTTCATCATGGCAATACCGGCAATCTTCTGAAGTCGTACAAGCTTCAACTAGACCCGAACACATGCGGTGTTAAAGAGAAAAGGGGGCTGCCTTGAAGCCCCAGAAGGAAGAGCTTCGTAATGCTGGACTGGACACATATTCACGGGTTAAGCATCGAACTTTGATAAGCCAGAGCAAACTGAATTTTGTTTCATCATGGCAATACCGGCAATCTTCTGAAGTCGTACAAGCTTCAACTAGACCCGAACACATGCGGCGTTAAAGAGAAAAGGGGGCTGCCTTGAAGCCCCAGAAGGAAGAGCTTCGTAATGCTGGACTGGACACATATTCACGGGTTAAGCATCGAACTTTGATAAGCCAGAGCAAACTGAATTTTGTTTCATCATGGCAATACCGGCAATCTTCTGAAGTCGTACAAGCTTCAAATAGACCCGAACACATGCGGTGTTAAAGAGAAAAGGGGGCTGCCTTGAAGCCCCAGAAGGAAGAGCTTCGTAATGCTGGACTGGACACATATTCACGGGTTAAGCATCGAACTTTGATAAGCCAGAGCAAACTGAATTTTGTTTCATCATGGCAATACCGGCAATCTTCTGAAGTCGTACAAGCTTCAACTAGACCCGAACACATGCGACGTTAAAGAGAAAAGGGGGCTGCCTTGAAGTCCCAGAAGGAAGAGCTTCGTAATGCTGGACTGGACACATATTCACGGGTTAAGCATCGAACTTTGATAAGCCAGAGCAACCTGAATTTTGTTTCATCATGGCAATACCGGCAATCTTCTGAAGTCGTACAAGCTTCAACTAGACCCGAACACATGCGGTGTTAAAAAGAAAAGGGGGCTGCCTTGAAGCCCCAGAAGGAAGAGCTTCGTAATGCAGGACTGGACACATATTCACGGGTTAAGCATCAAACTTTGATAAGCCAGAGCAAACTGAATTTTGTTTCATCATGGCAATACCGGCAAACTTCTGAAGTCGTACAAGCTTCAACTAGACCCGAACACATGCGGTGTTAAAGAGAAAAGGGGGCTGCCTTGAAGCCCCAGAAGGAAGAGCTTCGTAATGCTGGACTGGACACATATTCACGGGTTAAGCATCGAACTTTGATAAGCCAGAGCAAACTGAATTTTGTTTCATCATGGCAATACCGGCAATCTTCTGAAGTCGTACAAGCTTCAACTAGACCCGAATAAATGCGGCGTTAAAGAGAAAAGGGGGTTGCCTTGAAGCCCCAGAAGGAAGAGCTTCGTAATGCTGGACTGGACACAATTTCACGGGTTAAGCATCGAACTTTGATAAGCCAGAGCAAGTAGAAAATAACTGGATCAGCGGGAAATAACACAACACTAGCGGAAAGTTTATAATATTGTCTAATTACCACACCGTCAGCCAGCAAAATATTATTGAAACAATTTTATAAAACCGTGTCGGAAATAAATTTTTTATTTGCAAATACGTTATGTGCCTACTAAATTATTGACTAATATGATCGAAAAGTGCTCTAGATCGCAATTATAGGCATATATAATCGTGAATTTCAAATAGTTCGGCTTCCCCAAGTTTAACTATAACATATTCCGAATCCTTCACAAGGCCACAATTTTAAATTACATTTACACGGCATTACTTGGACCGCTTCCCTAACTGTTTTGAATGTGCCGCAAAGTGGTCTAACAAAATTCCAACGCCAAAAAGTACTGAAGTTGGAAAAAAGCTAACAATAATTCCTTCGTTAAAATTTGACATTTATTTTTGAAGCCACCTATAAGTAACCAATCTTTTGTTAAGAATCGTCCACATAGAATATTAATGCTTAATACCTATGCTAGTTTCCCAAGAAGAAACCAAATTTGTAGATAGAACATCGGTGTTGGGGAACCGGGCATGGAACATCATTCGTCTAGTGTTCCGCCTAACGTCGCTGGCTACTCACATTTAATAATTTTACTATAGTCTATAAACTGTGCTACAAAACATTATTGCTAAAACAGCTGCTTTAGATTTCTTATAGGGCGCGCGGCACAAATGGTTTTTACCTGGCATGCATAACGAATGGTTTCTACTTGGACAGCGCCACGAATGGTTTCTTTTAGGCGGCGGAACGAATGATTTCTTCCTGGGCCAGCGAAACAAATGGTTTTTTCTTGGACAGCGGTACGGATGGTTTCCATTTGGACAGCGGCACGAATGGTTTTGTTTTTGGCCAGCGGAACGAATGGTTTCTTCTTGGACAGCGGCACAAATGGTTTCTACCTGGCATGCGGAACGAATGGTTTCTGCTTGGACAGCGCCACGAATGGTTTCTTTTAGGCGGCGGAACGAATAGTTTCTTCTTGGGCAGCGGCACCAATGGTTTCTTTTTGGACAACGCCACGAATGGTTTCTTCTTGGGCGGCGGCACGAATGGTTTCTTCCTGGGCAGCGAAACAAATGGTTTCTTCTTGGACAACGGTACGAATGGTTTCCACTTGGGCAGCGGCACGAATGGTTTTGTTTTTGGCCAGCGGAACGAATGGTTTCTTCTTGGGCAGCGGCACAAATGGTTTCTACCTGGCATGCGGAACAAATGGTTTCTTCTTGGACAGCACCACGAATGGTTTCTTTTTAGGCGACGGCACGAATGGTTTTTTGTGGACAGCGGAACGAATGGTTTCTTCTTGGACAGCGGTACGGATGGTTTCCATTTGGACAGCGGCACGAATGGTTTTGTTTTTGGCCAGCGGAACGAATGGTTTCTTCTTGGACAGCGGTACGGATGGTTTCCGTTTGGGCAGCGGCACGAATGGTTTTGTTTTTGGCCAGCGGACCGAGTGGTTTCTTCTTGGGCAGCAGCACCAATGTTTTCCTCTTGGACACCGCCACGACTGGTTTCATCTTGGGCACCGGAACCAATGGTTTCTTCTTGGACAGCGCCACGAATGGTTTCTTTTTGGGCAGCGGCACCATTGATTTCTTCTACGAAACCAGCAGATTGAAAAATCGCTAAGGTAGTCCCAGTTCTCAAAAATGCACTGGATCATGGCTTCTAAATGAGATATAAAGCTAGTGTTAAGCGTGGGTAAGGCATTAGGGAAACTATTACCGTTAAGTGCACACACGATGTCGTTACACATATTAATTCCTAAATCATAAGCGTCCTATTGCCTGAGCAAGATAAAGTAAACGAAATATTGTCTTTTATCTAAATAATACCCATCAGGCACAATTCTATCATTTGCACAATTTGCACTTCTTCTTATTAACCCAGCTATTCAAATCCATGTTTCGGGTTTCTAGTTCTCATGACAATTAGGTTATTTTACCGAAATTAAACTACATAGCTAAGTTTTCCATTACCAATTTGAACAACCAAATTATTAAGTCTTTATTTAAACATTTATAATTTGGGGCACTGTTTTCGGATGTGGGTACAGTTTTTTCATTTGGATGGTTTAATATCTTCTATTTTTTGACGCACAAACACGATCAGGTATATCGCTTTCGGATCTCAAGCAACTGTTACATAATTCCTAGGTTTTGACCAAAATTAGCCAAAATATTGTTTCTTCGTCTGCAAGTTAGTATCGGGTCTACATAACTTGGCTTTAATTTTCAGGCTAAATATGATCTTTGTGGCAGCAGGTATAAAGTATCTTTTATAGTTGGTCCCGTGAGAAAAGAGAACAAACATATATTTAAGACGAAATCTGACTATTTTGCAATTTTCTGGTCCCTGGTTAGGTTTTCAGTAGGCCTATTTGGGTAATATTTTCACATTTTCTTGGTGGTTAGCTTAGAATAAACGAGCACTGTAATCTGTTGCTTGCCATTCAAAAGAATTAGGGTCTCTGTATCTGTTTTGATGACAAAAAGGGCCCGGTTTTGAATCTTTCATTTTATTGTCTTAGTTTACTTAGCGGGTGCGCCCAATTTCACACGAACGTTTATCTTGTGCGTGTTTTCCTAGAACGCATCTCACTTATCTAGTGATTGTACCTCGTGAAGAATTTACGTAATAAAACAAGTGTGGCGCTACCACTTTTTTAAGAGAACAACGACAGAATACTTGTATTTTCGTCTCTATAGCTTTTCTCATTTGCACTCAACTTAGTAATATAGTTCACATTTTTGCTGCGTATATACATTGGCGTGAGCATAATCATTATAACAGTGATTTGATTTTTAATGACACCAGTCGAATTGAAGCATATATATCAATCAGGGTATCCGATTGCCAATTTGAACATCCCGATTTGGATATCCTGATTCGAAATTTACGTTTGTAGACCTGTTTTGACTTTTAATTGTGTTGAAATATGACGTCTCTTCAGCGTAGCCAACATCTGTTTTGACGTCTAACTCTGTTGCAAACCTAATATTGGTCGGAGTCTCCTGAACAGTTGCAATAATTACCACATAAATCAATACAGTTTCGTTCAAATTTTGCAAACTGCGATGTTTGTCGGCATCTCCTAAACCGCTGCAATAATTACCACATAAATAAATGCAGTGTCGTTCAAACGTTGCAACCGTGATGTTAGCTGGCAACTCCTGAACAGTTGTAATAATTACCACTTATCAATGCAACGTCGTTCAAATGTTGAACACGTGATGTTCGTCGTCTTCGTTGTAGTAGAGTTTTCTTTCTGGAGGCTCGATTTCTTCCAGCGATGTTGGATCGACTTCCATCGGTTCTTCGCTTGCCGTTGTTTTCGGCGTTGTTTCACTGTACTTTCCCCAAACTGTACCTCTCGATGAACTCGCCCCGAATGGCTAACAAGCCCACCAGTTCTCATCTCCTGCATATCCCCGCTTTGTGGAACTTCTGCCATTGGTTGTTGTTTCTTCAGATCTTTTAGCGTTTCCCAGAATTCCTCTCTTTCTTCTGCCTCTTCTTTCATCTTATGTAGTCGTGATTCTTTGTTGGAGTATATTTGTTGGTACTCTTTGATTCGTAACGCTATTTGTTCTTGTGTCTTTTCTCTTCTTGTTTCGTTCCGCAGTTTATTGATTCTTCTATCAATTCTATCGGTTTCGGAGAATCCGCCGCGGTTGAATCCAATATAGCCCGTTTGTACTATGATTACGGCGCTTTGTTTCGTCCACTCGTTTACGATTTATTGGTTTGTTCTTGTCCAAGGTATTTCGTTAACGTATCTTGCCGAAATATCGTCGTCTTCTCTGTAGTTAACGTCTTCCTGGATGTATTGGCATCTTTCCTGCTCTTCAGCCACTCTTTCGTCAATTTGCCATGATCGGAAGTTGTAGACGTCAAACGTGTTTTGTTTCATTGCTTGATTTGGACGTAGCTCGTACATGCTACTCGCCATTTGTCGTTATTCGCTGAGATACGGCTTGATCTTTTTGTCAAATTCTTGTTGGATCAAACACTTCGATTTTCTTTTGTTCTGCTTCCGTCGTTTGCGGTCTTGCTTCGATTCGTATCTTTGGCGATCGATTCCATGGGCACTTCTTTATCATCTTTGCGATTCAGTCCCGTACTTCTTTGTGTTCTTTCCTGTCTTGTTGGAACGGTACGCCTTGGCAAGTATCACGGGGAACAATAGCGTTGCATCGCAGCAGTATTGTACCACTTGTGTGATTGTCCGTGACCTTTCTTTCCATTTTCCGCTCTGATATCGCAATCGAGTTGGTGCGAACAGTTTGTTGGTATCATATATCTTTTCGTAGTATTCGACTATTGCGAGAATTCTTTTGAGGACGTATTGTTCGACCAATTGTTGAGCTGTCATCTTTTCTTGTTCACACGACAATCTTTGGACTTTGTTCGTGTCGATCGTCGACAATACCGCTGGACACGGTTGCTCTTTGAATGTTGCATCCCGTATCTGTCTTTCGGCATTGATATCGTTCCACAGTATGATATTCTTGCTTTCTGTCTCTAATTCCTTATAAAGTATCTTGGGTATTCGACCATTGAATCGTGAGATGTCGATGATTCCCAACTCGCCATCGCCTATTTGTATTGGTACATATCGGACGTATTTTCCCGCTGTTACGCTTATTGTATTGTCCCAGAATTTTTTGATCCAATGTAAGCAATCCGGATACATGCCGTTTTCTTCACAGAATTCTGCGATGCTTTCTATCGTTAGAGTCTTGAGTTTGTATGTTGGGATTTTTGCTACCACCGTTGCGATCGACAGGATATTTGTTCGTACCATTTGAATGATTTCGGCAAATTGCTTTGCACTTTCTTCCGTTTCGATCACGATTGCCACCTGTCCTGTCATGATGTGGAATCCCAACACCGCTTGGTAGTCGATGCATTGTTGCCACCATCTTGCAACGTGGAATGATGTTGTTCTATCGTTCGGACCTGCCGTAAAGTTCATTTGACTAGGATTGTGATTGAATGGGTATCGTCGTTGTACGGCCATTCTAGTGTCACCGCTTGTATTCTTTTTGAGTCAGCGTTTGTTCCACCGTTCCTTCCACTCGTCGATTCTCTAATTGTTGGGTCGGTTCGTTCGTCGTTGTATCGTTGTGTTGCACCGATTAATGACCGTTAATTGTTCGGTCGTTCTTTTTGTTACCGCTGGTTCGACCGTTCTTTTTGGTCGTTGAATTTGAACACCGTTTGGTCGATCCAATGTCGTCGTTGTTCTTGGTCCGTCGTAGCGTTCGATCCGTTTCGTCTCGCTTGTCCCGTTTCGTATTGTTTGACTAGTCGCTGCTTTCTCTTCGCTGCCCTCACCGCGGTTAATATTTCTAATACGTACTTTGCGCCGATTATAATTATAATTTGCTGTAATTAATAAAGATACAATTGTTATTGCGGTCAATTATTTCTTTTGAGATCATACAAACGTTAAACTAATAAAACTATATTTATCAAAGTTTTTACGTAATTGTTCTTTTTATCTGGTCATGGCTCCGTGTGTATGGTCATGTGTATTCCTTGTAAAATATGCTCTTGCGTAGTATAAATTTTTATGCAGGGGGAACAGCACCATAAATCTTCTGAGGATCATCCTCCAACCCTACGCATGCTAGGTGGAACCATAGCAAACGCCTATCGTATTGCACCCATTTTATTACTACTCCTGTTTCATTATCTTCTTTCCATGACCCTTTGCATTTTCCACAGTAGTAATCTTTAGGCGCTAGATGTTGGCGTGATTCTTTTTGGATACGCCTTAATTTAGCTTCTTAACCTGCATAATCTTCTGGGTCACCACCAAAATGCTTGAATTCTGTACAATAGCACCATGCGTTGGGTTGCAGTATCGACTTTTGCTAGTAAAATGTTCGTAAATTTGACTTCGACAACTCGAAAGATTCTGTCGAATTCCGGGTGGTAAACGCTACTATGAAGGCCCATTTTTTCCTTGCATCTCTCGGTGAGCAATTTGGGTTTATTGGGTTTCCGTAACCATGGCGCTGTTTTTTGACTTCAGGCTTGTTCAATCCTTTGCGGATTTCTTTCTCTTTCTTTTGGTTTTGTTTCTTTCTGTTGTTGGTACTGTACTGGAGCGTTCCATATTTGTTGTTCTTTCTCATTTTTTCTTTGTTGTTAATTCATTCGCGACTGCATTGGTTGCTGAGGCACTTGCATCGGATACATCGTCTGCGGTGTTGCTTGTTGCAATGTCATTGGTTCATAATATTGTTGTAACGTTTGCTAATAATTGATACTGTTCTGTGGTTGTGTCACTGTCGTGGGCATCGTCCACGGTTGCATGATTTGTTGCTGTTGTGGTTGGGGTACTTGCATTGATTGATTGTACATTCGTTGTGGATGCCATTGCGTTTGCGGTCTTTGCAATGTCGGTCGCATCGCTTGTTGATCGATATTCGGTCTCTTGTGGTTTGCACTCGTTCGACTCAATTGGATCTCTTTATATCTCCGTCGCTGCTCGCTAGTACCTTGCAGTCCCTGGGTCATTTGTTGATTCAGGTTCTCGACTGCTTCGGCTTTCACTGAGAGTGTCATGAAGGTTTCTTCTTTCGTCACGCATAGACTATTTCGGATATCGTTTTTTAATCCTGTTATCAGCACCGACTTAAGGACCTCTTTGACAATTGATTCAGGCACGCCTTTCGTGGTCAGATTTCGTGCTACCTATATTCGTAGCTCGTCTAAGAAATCTTTAACTGTTCTTGTTTGCCGTAAACTTTGCAATCTATTTATGTGGTTTGTCAGTGTTTTTGGTAAGTCGAATCGTTCTTTAAACTTTTTGATCAACTCGTAGTAGTGGTACGGTTCTTTGGCTTTTTCAAGTGTCAATGCTTCTAAGTATTCTGTTGCTTTTCATTGCATTTTTGCTTTGAACACTCGGAGTTTTTCTTTGTTCATCGTCAATACCGTCTTGGGCCAACTCTTTTTCAAATCTTTGCGAAATGTCTTGAAACTCGTTTCGCCCTTGAACGGTTGTAGGTTTCGCACTTGGTTTTCCATCTTGACCATTATCGCTTGACCAATTGCTTGTTGTGTTGTGTTTGGTACTTGTGGCGATTCTTTGGTTGGTACTTTGATCAACATTTCGATCAATTGTTGGTTTATTGCTATTAGGTCATTTTGTTGGCCTTGATTCATTATCACTTGCTGTGGTTGTTGATATTGGTACACGTATGGTGTTGCTGTTGCTAGTGGGACTCCAGGATTGATCACCGAATTATCCGCAACGAATGGGATTTGATTGTATTGAGGGACTACTTGTGTTGTACCATAGTATTGATGTGCCCCGCTTGGTGCTGCACCGGTTGCTATTCTTCGGTATTGACCCTATATGCTCGTTGTTTGAAACGCACCGCAATTCATTGTGACTAACGGAATCTGCATTTGATTACACGAATTCGCCGTTTGGGTTGCACCGTAATTTGTTGTATGCGGTGTTTGTGCTTGGTTCCATCCATTCACCGTTTGACTTGTACCGGTTCGTATTTGATTTGTATTGGGTTGCACTCGGTTCATATCGCATTGTAATGAATTTTGCGTCCCTTTGTTCTTTATTTGTATCGAATTGATCATAATTTGTACCAAATTGTATTTCGTTTGTATCGATTCGTCCTTTATACGTGCCGAATTGATCGCAATTTGTATCGTATTGGTCGCTGTTTGAGTTAAATCACATTTGATTTGTATCGAGTTGTTCTTTTTGTTCACCGAATTGATCAAGATTTGAGTCAATTTGATCACGGTTTGAATTGAATTGTTCCGCGTTTGTATTGAATCGAATTTGATTTCATCGACACGTTCTTTGTGTGCGCCGAATTGGCTTTGATTTTCATCAGTTCGCTCTTGGTTTGTACCTTTTTTATCTCCGTTTGTGTTGAATTGCTGTTGGTTTACACCGCAGTGATCTGGGTTTGCACTGAATCGATTCAACTTGCATATATTTGATCGTAATTTACCTTGAATCGCTTTTGATTTATATTGATTCGTTCTTTATTTGCACCGAATAGGTTGTAATTTGCATTGCATTGATCCCATTTTGTATTATATCGCATTTGTTTTGCACCGAATTCGTTTGAATTTGCACCGCATTGGTCATAATTTGTGTTGTATTGATATCGATTTGCATTAGGTCTTGTTTGGGTTGCACCGAATTGATCATTAATTGCACCGAATTGGTCTTGGTTTGTATGAAATTGCTCGCGATTCGGGTTGAGTCGTATTTGATTCGTTCTATATATGCACCGAATTGATTGAAATTTGAATCGAATTGGTCGCGGTTTGTATTGAATTGTGATTGATTTGCACCGGTTTGGTCATGTCTTGCGCCATCTCGGTCTCGGTTTGCATTGTATTGCGCTTGAGTTGTACAGTATTCGTTTTGATTTGCACCTATTTACTCATAATTTGTACCCAATTGCTCTGAGTTTGCGCCGAATTGATTTCGAATTATGTTTAACTGTCTCGGAATTGCACCAAATTGATTTTGACTTGCACCGCTTTGTGATTGGTTTGCACCGATTTGATTGATTTTTGTTTGTGTTGAATTGCGTTTGGTTTGAACCAAGTCGTCCTTTATTTGAATCAAATCGATCCGCATTTGCATCGAATCGGTTGTGGTTCGCATTGAATTGTGTTTGTTCGGCACCGCACTGATCACCGTTTGTGTCAAATTGGTCCCGGTTTTATTGCGTCGCGTTTGATATGCACCGATTGTGTCCAAACTTGCACCGTTTTTTCTTGGTTTGCATCCAGCTGATTTTTATTTGCATTGTATTGCGTCTGGTTTGTGTCGAATTGGTCTCGAATTTCGGCGGGTCGCATTTGATTTACATTGGTTCGGTTTTGATTTGCACCGAATGGATCGTAACTTGCACCGTATTGACGTTGGTTTGCATTATATCGCTGTTGCTTTGCACCGAATTGGCTTGGATTTGCCCAGATTTGGTTAAGGTTTACACCTATTGCCTGTTCGTCTTCGTTACTGGTACTCGGTTGCTGTTGCTGCTGGGTCTCAAATGTGCTCCGCTTATCGTTGGTTTGTCGTTGATTTACGCTGCATTGGTATTAATTTGTACCAATTTGATTGTTACTGGCATCGTGTCAACTTATGTTTGACTGGCTCAAAATCGAATTTTATTTAAAACAGTTTGAGTTTTGTTTAGTTCGGTTACTTTATTGTTCATAACCGTTTTCCTGGTGTGGTGCCCGGACAACCCCGGCTTCCACGACTCCCCGGTGATCTATGCCATGACCTAAGGGAACCGCTTAGCTTAGCAGGCTGCCGGCGAGTTTACCAGGGTGTTCGGCCTGGACTCTATATCGGCCCACGTGTCTAATGGTATGAAGGTCCCCCTGAGGGAGAGTCAACCCTTAAGCCTGCTCACAGATAATAAGGCTGACTCGCCTTTCCCTCATACTCCAACTTAATCCCCCAAGCGGGGTTCTCTGATCCTAGTGTAACCTTGGCAATATTCCCCGTTGGTGTGTCTCTTTACGGTATTGTCCCGTTCTAAGCTTAGAGTGCTGCACGCCTACTTCTGAAACCTAGACTATCACCACGTATCGATCCTAATGGTGATGCTAATCGGCCCGTCGAGTAGGTCCCCAGGAATTTGATTACCTATAATAAAGTTGAGGCACTGAGGCGGGGGCCCCAGTCCCTGGAGTGTCA
The DNA here is from genome assembly GCA_030248225.1 of Trileptium ribeirensis. Classification (NCBI taxonomy): domain Eukaryota; kingdom Metazoa; phylum Nematoda; class Enoplea; order Enoplida; family Thoracostomopsidae; genus Trileptium; species Trileptium ribeirensis. The sequence goes on from JASANE010014511.1 coordinate 44,821, forward strand.
AGATTCTAATTACTAGCACTATGTGCTGGGCGGCGAGCTTATGCAGAGCGATAATTAACTATGAGTGGTTCGCAGCGGATCGTTCCTGATAATTCAAGTAAACACGGATACAGTGCGGGGCACAGACGGGTTGCCAGCTCGGTCCTCAAAGCAGGGAAATGCGGGAGAATTTGTGCAAACGGGCGCAGAGTTGTTGATAGCTTGCTCGCTATAACGTAGAATTCACCTAGGTTCAAAATCCTTAAGGGGTTCTGTCGAAACTAATTTCTAAAATTGCTACCGAGGGCATAAAATTAGGTAAAACTCCGAACTGCTTTACTAAATTATACACGGTTCAACTCGTTTACTGTTGAATTATTATTTTTGTATTATTCACACATTATGAACACCGCCTAATCGGGGCGTACTGCAACCCGTTTACAACATTTATACTATGACCATATTAAAGTCCTTGCAAGATACCCCGATACCAAGGTTATATCCCACTTAAAACGATACCCTTAGATAGCATTCGAGTGACTCGAGCCCCTAACCTTATGGAAATGTGATCGATTCCCCTAGAATTTTCCATTGCGCTCCTTTCGATGATAATACTGCCTGCCCATCAAACCGCGATATTTTGCCCCGAACACTCCAGATGAAAAGCAGAACTAAGGGTCCATAAATGTTGTTCATTTGCGAAAGAGGCCGGAGCGGTCCATGAACGATCCAGTTTAGTTTAACTCGAAATTTGCTCCCAGGTGTTCCGGGAGAGGGTGCCGACGCGGATTCTCCCCGTAGTTGCACGGTTAGAAAACCCACATCCCACCAAAGTTTAATACAGCCTGCCAACCGACAGCTCCGGACTCTATTTCGTTCATTGCTCTGCTAATGAGCCTCATAAAATTTTTTGTCACGTTCTGGTCCGCAGTCGTTTGCATCGCATACTATCCAGGAATGAAAGAAACAACTCACGAATGGGGATTCAACGGTGCGGCTTGATTTCGAACAATTTGGGCACAACTCGTGTCACCCAATGATGCAAACGGCTACGTCCCCCGAGTCACTCCCATCACCACCTAGGAATTTTGACTTTACTTAGTAAGAAGTAGCTCTTAACCATGTTTCCTCGCGTTATAAAAATTTTCACCTAAACCTATGTAAAAGGTCGAATGCTAGACGAGACAGTCCCGGTTCGTCGCCCGCTGGGAGATGATCCCCAATATTTTTCGAAAGGGAGTGGTAGAAAGCAGTCTGGACCCCTTTGACCTGCCGGGATGACACATCAGGGGCAGCAGAGGCTTTCGACCAAGGGTCAAGGTTCCCAGGGCTCCCGGTTACCGTAGCTGCACGACTTGGGGTGCCTGGGTTCCTTCCCTATTACGTGAAAATAAGCGCAACCCCGAAATTTACGGGAAACCCGACGATGATGGCGACTGTCTCGAAACTCCTAAAAATGTTAAAAGGGATTTTACTCAATCCCAATTGCTTTGAACTAGCAATTTTACTCCCTACCTTTGTCCTAAAATAAAAATTTTAACCCTACCGCTTGCCTTAGAATGGAAATTTGTATCACTCCCACTTGCCTTAAAATAGAAATTCGGAACGCTCCCAATAACAATTTTAATCCGTCTCATTTGACTTAGGATAAGAAGTTTAAACACTCCTCGGACTTGCGAACAAAGAAAACGTCCGAGGAGCGGGGAACCAGTCCAGATGCAAGCGACCAAAATTTTGAATGATTTTGTGCAATTTTATCGGGACCCGACCTTTACTGGCGCGCGGAGCATCCTTCCGACACTCCAACGCCCGCAAAGGACGGCCTTTGGCCTGATCGAAACATGTACTACAGCCAGGGGAGGCTCTCACCGTGAGGGCACGGCGAGCAACGACCCGTGGTATATCTAAAAGAAAGCAGAAAAACAAAACCTTAATAAGAATGAAATTTTAAAATTGGCGACAACCACCAAAACACGCCACAATAGCTCGACTGGTCCCAATCGGGGAATTGGGCAGTCTCTTTTATACTTGGCTTAAGCCCCCCTTTTTCATTGCTTACCATCTTCACCGCCACTTGGCTCATTCGCAGTATTTCAAATCTAAAATTTTAAACCATTTAAAATTAAGCACACAATATACACATTTTACAAAGCGCCCAAATAAGCATCAGATATAATCGAAAACA
>JASANE010014512.1:0-21128 GCA_030248225.1 Trileptium ribeirensis
AAAAATTCTTGCTTTAGACTCGCCCAGTAGGCGTCCGAAGCAGTTGCTCCAATGATGAATACAGCAAAGGGAACATAGGACGAGGCGATTGGAAATTGAGGAGAAAAGGCTTGAGTAACTCCTAAAAAACTTTTAAAAAACGACAACTTACACAGTAGGTAAGCGATCGTTACAGACACTACTTTGGACTTCAGCGAACAATTGGCTTTGCGGTTTGCGGTTCGCTCCGAACACCCGCTTCTTCAGACGCTACGAATTATGTTGATGGCGCGGTCAGCAACAACTGCATTTTCGGTCCAGCGGACATGACAAAATTTACGCGGAAACACGTGTGAACCGGTGAGATGAACAAAGTCGGCTCTTCGCGCAAGCGAATCGTTGAATAACCAATATAACTGGCGCAAGAAACCATTTATATTCCAGCCGCTACTGCGATGCCCTGCTTGGAAAGCCCCGTTGACGATATGGAGCGCACAACTTCCGGTCTCGATAATTTGAGGCTCATCAGGGTTGGTCTCATGTGTTGTTTTCAGCTCTTTGAAAAATTTCCAGTTAACTGATGGCCCGTCCATTGATATTTGCATTACCTTCGACATAGCCAGAGGTTTTATAGCTTTATTAAAACCATCGATGAGGTAGCATGCTCGGTAGCGTCCCAGGAAAGCAGAATTGAGATAACGCGATTTAACTTGGTTTTCGTCACTATCCCAGAAACGAAGTATAACATCCATCTGGGATTTCTGTGACACCTTATTTAGTGCTTCGTAAAAACACACAGCAATATCGTCGCAACTGGAAAGTGACTGAAGTAACCGATCTATGGAAATATGGAAATCGAAAATATGGAGCCAATCCGTGAGAAACAACATAAGCAATTTTGCTTCTACTCATGTTGAAGTTTTGGGCTGTTGGACTGTCCCTGAACATTGTTTTGAAAAGATCGTTCAGATCCTCACAGCTGCGCATTGACATGTGCCCATGGACAACTTTGAACGCCCATAGGATTTCGGCGGAACTAACTTCTGTTTTTAGCGGCTTGAACATCTGAGAACATTGCGGGGCTGAAGCAATCGCTGCTGTGTCTATCGGTTTATCGAAGGAAGCGGAAGCAATGATGTCACGGCATCGACGGCGACTTCTTGTATTGAAGGTTGTGCCATCGGTTTGCGGAAAAGGGTTGCCACCGAAGGCTGAACTAGTGAAGCAGTTATCCCTGCGATATGTGTTTTGCTCTTCATGTGACTAAGTAATGCCTGTTTGCCCATGTTCGATACATCAAATTCCTTATGACAAATGTTGCAATACGCAGAAGCATCTGATGGTCCCTTCTTGAGCCAGGAAGCAAACTCAGGAAACCGCTGCTGATTCAACCACACGTTTTGGAATTTGCTGGATCCACGAGGCATTGTTAAAATTGAACGAATTGGCAATATATATGTAATTGAATCTGAAACAGTAACTATATATTTGAGAATCCAACGAGAAATGCAATATTCTGGTGAAATGATATCCTAAAATACTATATACAAAAGCGATTGTTCAGTTCTCAAATATCATGTTAAATCTCAGATTCGATCACATATATATCCTGATATCGTGTCAGTTTCGTCATTTCGGTCTTGAATTTGGCGTGCTCTGAAAGAAAGAAAATATTTACTACTAAAACCGAGGTTCAATCGGGTGCCCGGGGACAAGAGCCCAAAATTCCAGGAAATTATGCGATTCCAGGAAACTCCAGGAACTTTTGCAAATTCCAGGAATTTCCAGGTACTGGGCACCCTGCGAAAGTATTAATTTTTTGCTAATACAATACATCGTGTTTATAGCTATGACGTGAAAAAAATACTGAAGTTTTGTCGCCACGCATCCCAATAACTGTTTCGGATAATTTTCACCAGATCTAGATCGATTATAGGAAAAAAAGAGTAAGATGTTAAGGTTGAGTCTTCAGGATTAAGCGGAATAAAGTGACCATTAAAATTTTTCAGCCGTGCGTTGCTATATATCGCGGCTGTTGTAGACTCATTGATGCTCAAATCTTCGGTGTTGGTAAATTTGTTTTCGCTATAAATCTTTAGGACTTATAATCACACAACCCTCGCTCACTAAGCTAAGTTCAATGATTACTCGAAAGAAAACAAAATAAAGCGTTACATAAAAATCATGAGATAATAAACCCACCGGAAAGACGCAAATTTTGGCGGAACCGCTTGACTCAATTTCTCCCACACTTCTTCAGCTGTTTTGCCGTGATAAATAATCTATAAAGCAAACGAATTACCTTTGGTCGTTTCTGCTTAACTCATATATTGCAGTCATTACTTCTGAATTTTTCCGATGCACCTCTGGAACTTGAATAACGTTAAACCTCAATGAAGGGTAACAAATCGATTCTGGATCGTTACACGGTAGGTTAATCCTTACCACAGTGTAATGGGCGACATTACTGAACCTTAAGTTAAGTCCGCCACAAAGATTAGAACAAAATCAATGGTCCTAAGCCAAATTCAAGATCCACTCCCTTTAGTGACTATTTGCGAGTGTGTATCTGATTGAGAGTAAATTGGTCGAGTACTTTTAACTGATAAGTTTAGCGTTATTTGTTATGGATAATCGTGCGTTTAACGTCGTTTAGCCAGCCTGTTATTGTGGGTCTATTCTTGCATGTCGTTTATGTACACATTTAAGCACTGAACAGGTAGGTACTATCGTGTATTTATCCGTTTAAAATTGAGTGCCTATGCGTTTATCATTATATAATCATGCATTTGCTTCCAACAACCTGACGAATACGGCAACACCGGCAGCAACTACCGAAGATGAACTCGGCATAGAAACTGTATCACACTTTCAGTATCTAGGGGACACATGGAAGTGCAGAGGGGGAGCTAAAGCAGCTGTTCGTGGGCGTGTCGCCGCCGCATGGAAGAAGTGGCGAACGCTGGCCGGCATCATATGCGTTTGAGTTTTATGACTCTGTTAACACAATGTTTCATGTCCGCTTAGACCCAGTGTAGATGAAGGCGTTAAACTCTACCTTGCTATCGACACTAGCCTAACGTAACGTAACGTAACGTAACATGCACTATACATGCAATGAAACATATACGCATCGTTAGTATTACTCGTGGCAAAGTATAATTCAACCCCGAAGTTAACAAGTTTCGCGAGGGAGTCACATTATAACCAACAGTTAAAGACAGACTCTGATAAAAAGGTGCGTCGCAAGAGAGGGGGCGGCCTCTACTTTTTGCTGGCGAACGACAAAATTTTAAAGACATATGTAATAAAATAGCTGCAAAAAAGCAGGCCCCTCCTCTGCTGACGAGCTGGTATGCAATTGCTCGGACACATGTTTCTCAGTTCACTACCGTCCCAAAATGTCCTGAAAAATAATATTCATATAGGAGCACCAATTGTTGGGGAATCTTTAGCCATGCGTTGTTTACCACGCAAGATCATATTACCTAAGGGGTTTTAAAATTTCCCCACTGAAAGTATTAGGTCATCAATGTTAATATTTTGGCAGCTGAAATTTGATAAACATAAATTCTGTAAATGCAGGCATTATATAGTCATAAAATAGATTATATTTTCAGAATCTCCGGCCAATTTTCTATCAGATTATGTAAAAATGATGTCATTAAACCTTATAACTGTAAATACCCGGCTGCATGAAAATTGTCGTTTCGGAAGCATGAAAAAATTTTCGAAGCATATTATTTGACCAACTGTGAATATTACAACCTAGCTTTTAACGCTCTTTGTTTAATAAACTGATTTTTGCTAGCTAAGTAACAATGCTGCTAGGTGTCAAGTAAAAGACGGCATGGCTCTAGCTTATCTTGGTCTGAAAATCTAAATGGGAGAAGACGAAAAATGTTAATATTTGGACAGTGTCAGTTTTATGCATAGTTCCCTATACAAATTAATGTCACAAGATCTACATCGCACAATCATCAAATTTGAGTGTTGTTGTTTCAGGTAATAAATAATTTTAAGCACAACGACATTCGGCTCTCAGAGCAGAGAGCTAATCGTTTTAGAATATGGAAACAAGTCTGATTGCGGGTAACGTTAATTAACGTCAAAATTCGCAACATGGCGATTTGTTCCTACCACACCTGTACTTTTTTGGATAAATGCAGTGAATATAGTTCACTGTATAACTATCACATCGAGCGTAGATAAGACATATTTCAAGCACTACCGCAAGAAAGCAAATAAAACGTTATAACCGAATAGCTTATGAAGTTTGGTGTCTGACTTTTACTGCGTCGTAAAAGGTTGTCACTCCTTAGAAAGGACTATATAACATATGACAAATTTCACAAAGAAATAATTTAGGAATTTCCTTAACCGCGTTACTTAATCTTGAAATTTTTAAAAGTCATGAAATTGTTCTCCTAAAATGAAGCACATATGGCTGTAACCCTTTCATACAAACTATCCGATTTAAATTTTTTTAATTGGATTAAGCGAGTTTTGTACTTATCGAGATGAATAATATAATGGATTTATAAATTAACACCTTCCATGTGTTTAATATTATTTTCAATGTTCATTGCTTTAAACCAACACTGTGAGTGTTGTTCCACGTATGAAACAGAACACTAGTCTAAAAATGCCCAAATTTTTCGTCAAACGTTTATGAATAAAGTCTTTAACCATTTATACAAAGCTAGAATGAGCAATATAGGTTTACTGGTTCATTAAATACGACAAAACCAACGGTATTAAAGTAAGTCGTATGCCTCAGTATTATTCCACATCAAAATTTACCTGGATCACCAAGTAAAATTTCAAAAGAATATTATTATGAGTATAAGGAAATTGGACTGTCAAAAATTAAAAAGTAATAAAATGTGCTGCTTTGCTGTTCAAGTTTTATGAAATACGTTCGCAATGGAACAGCTTGAATTTGCAACAACATTACTGTAGTTCACAGAACTAAAGAAACTTAGGGCTTTCACAGGAAATCAAGCTGGCGTCGTACAATATGTAAGCATATATGGCGACAGTTTACACCGAATCGGACAAATCAAAGGTTATATATAGTTCAAAACACTAGATTTCGGACTAATATTGGCTGAAACGGAATTTTCTAATGCCTCTTTATTTTAATGGATCATAACTTTTCGGTCTGTTTTAATGCAATAAAGATGCTGTATAAAATACATGCGCCACGAAACTTTGTGCCAATTAGTCCAATCCCTCAGACGCATAATATGGTAAAACTGCAATTAAGTAGATTTTGATATTAAAGGGATTTCCGTCCTTACTCGATTTTGAAAGGTGATACTGCAAAGTGGTGGCTGTAGATATGTCACATAACGCCACAGGCTCTTTGAAAACATGTGCCTTGTACACGTGGTTTGTTAAACAAGTGCTGCCTAACAGATACAGAAAACGCTAGCACAGGCGTGTACAATATAATACGAGATGTGGCAAAATTTATCATAATCACTATTCATTCTTTAATCGCATGCGTTGAAAAAAAATTTCTTAACTTTACTTGTATAATGTAGATTATCGAAGCACAATAGTTTAGATAAAAAGCCGAAATCTTCATGGCCAATTTTGGGCTGTCTACTTCGCTTATATTGTAAAAGCTGTCTTCGCAATCTGTCAGTAGTTTCTGTATTGCAAGTATATTTACACACAGATTGTGACAGGACGTTGGAAAAGCACAAAGCGCTGAGTGGAAACCGCTTTTGTGGAATGTTTTGTATCATCTAGGGCACGACCTGCGGTAATAGCTAAACGAATATGATGGGTTTTATGTTGTTAAGACGTGAGCAAAAAGTTATCTGTAGAAATGCTGAATTTTTCAATATCAACAATTGCTTGTATCCGCTATAAAAACTAAACAGTCGAAACTGATTCCATTAAAAATGGCAAGGAGCATATTGTTTTATAATATATCAACTCTGTTATCTCTAGCACTAGCGTGTACGGCCGTACAGACATCATACCACAGTTGTTTGGAGCCAAATAATAAAGTTGTTTATAAATCAGAAACGATACATTTAAAACAGCACCCGGACACAAAGTACTACGGTTGATATTGGGGCAATAAGAATTAACGATAACCAAGATTCTATGTGAAGATCATATTACAAGCTGCATCTTGAAAAAATATGTTACAAACGTAAACAATCATTCTGTATGGAGCCTTATAAACGACGCTAGAGTGCAAATACTAGCTGATGTAAACACACAAAATATTTTTTAATTGAATTCTAGTGGAATGAGAGAGCGAAGCGAGCGAGTGGAACGAGAATTTTCAATTTTGGCTCTGGATGGGGGGGTTGAGGAGGTCCTGTCTGTGTGTGTCTGTGTGTCGCACCTGGATCTCGATAACGGTTGGGCGGATTTTGATTCGATTGGGTTCGATAGCTCATTCGAACCGCAATGGTCGATTTAGGTGTAGTGACGATTATATTTATTTCTCAATAAATAAACGAGATATCCGCAAACTAATAGGCCTATTCCATGTAGCTTCACCAGGGCTTTCCAACGATATATAACTACTTCCTAATACTATTTTTCAACTACTTCCCAATCTGGAGTCTATAAACTTATAGTTGGCGCCAAATTTCATATTTGGTGAAAAGTCGCGGGAAATGCGCCTAAATGTGTGTTTTTTTGTTGATTTTAGTGTCTTATATGGGGCTTTCTGGGCCAACAAGCTCATTTCGAGTGTCAAAAATATTGTGTGGCAAATATTTTTCAACTTCTGCTTCATACTTGGTATGAAAAATGAGATTTTTCCCAAGTGTCGGTTTGAATTCTTTAACGTTCTTTTCACGGTCAATTTAGGGTTTTATTGAATTATTAAATTGTTAGTTCATTGCTTTTGTACTCGTTGTATGATATTTTGTCTACTGTATACGTTGGCTATCAAAAGAGGCTGGCGTAACTATCACTCATCACTCACGGTTTATATAATGCTGCACCTGCGTACTGTGTGTAGGTTTTGTTTGTGTGTGCTTTCTACAACAGACTTCGGGGGATTGTTCTCACAACTTGAATTCTGGCTCGCAAGCGAGCTTCACTAGTATACTGAAATATTTTGCAATACTGTTTGCAATAGAGACCGCAGCCGGGTCGGCTCCAGTCCAGATAGGGTATCGTCGGGTGTGGTCATTAGACGCAACTCGGGTCGGCGCGTCAAATTTGGATCCAGCTTGAAACCAATTATTACCGTGTTCTTTCTGAGTGCAGTACCGAATTGTACGCAATCCGGAGAAAACTTTGGTGGACCCAGCTGTGATCAACAAGAATGCTAGTGTAATGCATTTTCTTTAAAATATAAGTACAGCGCCTGATACACAGGTTCGCGAACACACATTGTTAAACATCTTTTGATGTTTTCATTCCGATTATTTTGTGCTGCACATATAGAATATGTATCTTGAGAAGCTGTGATCAGGTTAAACAGCGTCTAGGAAATGCAGATCGGGTCTGAAAATTGGAACCCGACGCGGTGTCTAATTTTAAAGTTATACAGTTCTGATAGAATGGCTTCAGTTGACTCCACATCGTACTTCATTTCACATCAATTAACAATTTAAGTCATACTACGGATTTAAAAGATCGCGTCGCCTAACATTACAGACGTAAACGCACTTTTGGCCAAATCGATCATGACGGCCACAACGTTAAATTTAGCATTCAACCGCAAAAGATTTTCGATATTAGTTCAGAAAAATTCACTGTAAAAATTCATTTTCCCAAACTTTTGGGCTAATGGTTGCAACCGAAGGGTATAAAATGAAATTCATGGCAGTTTACCATAAAAATATAGTCCTTCTTCACGCTCGGCAGTGACTTGTCATAGTTATGCGGTGTTTACGTTATAAAACGCCCGCCACGTGAAAGATTTGTCCCTGTGTGATTACTACCATGCCATGGAGCACGGTAGTCGAAGGACATACTAATGGTGTCTTCGACACTCTAAGTTTTAATAGTTGTTTAAAAAAGGCGAGACAATTAGTTAAGTTCAAATTATTCACGTCAATTGACTGTATCAAAAAAATCATGCCGTTTACGGAGCTTTGCATATGAACTGCGGGGCACCGCTTTCACTATATCAAATCACTAGAACGCAAAAACCAACAAGCCATCTTCCCAAAGGACTTCCATCACCGTTAGCTAGAAGTTTACATGCCATGACACCATACATTAATGCAAGTGGTGTCCGAAACACCATATATAATTATTTAGAATGCAGTGTTGGTGTTTTGTACGCTATATAGCTAACTGTGTTATACAGGCATTACGTGGACAAAACTTCCGCACGGCTGCAACTTATATCGTAAACGCCTCATTAAGTTCTTGTTTGTATTTTATCTTCGGTACTGTCCTAAAAGTTTTTCTGTTCAGTAAATTAGACTCGGACAACAACCATCTATTACCTAAGACAACAATTAATGTTACAACAGTTGATCTAAACTCGTAAAAGCCATGGCGCTAGTAGTAATTTTTTCAGTGGTACAAGATACGCTTCAAAAACTGCGTCCTAGTCAGTTTAATGAGATGAAATACATATTTAGACACCTCAATTGTAATAGTTTTCCGGCTAGATTCTTTTGATTTTTGTTTGTTGAAGCACTCATAAAAATAGTCGGAGTGCAAGAAAATAGAGTTTTTGGATCTAATTTTATTAACACTAGACCTTGTAGAAAACACTAGTAAATGCTTTTTAAAGGTCTCAGTTCAAAAAAATTATTGATACTGAAAAGAAACAAAAGCTTAAAGACTGGATATGACAAATGCAAACTTGCCGACGTTGTTCAACGGGATCACCTTTGAATAGCCAGAGCCAGAAACGTAACCTTCGGTTGGTAATTATATATTGAAACCCGGAAACTAAGATTGCATAAGGAAACGCGATTCAATTTATACTAACGCAAACGAATGACAGTAAATTTGTCTAATGAAATAATTGAAATTTCTAGGCGGATTAAAATTGGTTTTCTTAGCTCTTAAATACAAAGTGGAATTCAATCGCACTAAATGCCTAGGCGGCATACAGTTTAAATAGAAGCGCTATAACCTAACTTAAAAAGTTTAATTTGCTACAAAGTCGTAACAGAGTGGAGGACCGATGCTTTGACGTTACTTTTTAGCTTTATAGTGATACTTCGCGTAAAAAAATTTATTCTTTTAAGATTTTTGTACACTTCTTATTAACTACAAGCGCAACATTCTACCGAAAACGGGCAAATGTGTACATGTAAATGTCCCTGTGGTGTGTAACTCATGTACGCCAGACATGTCGTAACACGTCAACTTGGAGAGAGTTCACATTTTAAAAAATCGAAAGTTCACAGGAGCATCGGGAAATGGTAAAATCTTGGCATGTGGATACCTGGCAGACAGGAAAAGGTGCGTATTAAAAAACCTATGAAAATTAAAACTCAAAACCTGCAAAACAACATGGTCTGGTAATGATAAATGTTGCGAAACTTCGGAAATGAAAAATGTTGGAAAATGAGTAACTTGAGTAAGAGGAAAGTATAATAAGTTGGTACAAGGGAAATTTGAGAAACCGAAACTAGAAGAAAATGGTGGAAAATGATATATAAGAAATGACAGAACTTTTAATCGTGAAACTTGGCAAAAAGGTAGAACTGGAATATCCCGTAGAAGAAGAATCTTCAAAAACGCTTGCATTTAATTATGGAACACAACAATAAGATTTTTGTTGGATTAAGAAGTAGCATCTAAAACGTTACATTGATTGAAACTTAGCACAGGAAACGTTTGACATGGTCTCGTATAACAATATTGTTTATATTTGTGCATCGATGCACCAGCTAATCGCTTTAAGCACCAGACCAACCGGTCTTATAGCATGTTACGGTAGACAGGCATACTACAGCAAGCAATGCATTAATATCTTGTGCCTTAATCATAAATTTATCTCTTGATTGAAATTATATAGTCTGTTTTTGATTTATCACAAGTCTCACGGAAGCGACTACAAATCTATATGATGTTATTTTTGTAACACAGATTCAATAATAACAATGTAGAAACGATCGTCATTTCATGTTTCTATTCGAAAATCTCAGACAAGAACTTGATTGTACGCTCTGCCTGGTCATAGGTACACTCGATGGTGTACAAACACCCAAAAATGGGGAAGTGCTCATTTTTGCTGAAACGTAGCTATTCAAGCGCAAACTTTCTGACAAAGGCCCAGCCTCTATAACGTCACCATGCACATGTTTGACAGTACACATGCAGACGCGAAGCAGGACACGAAACTGCGTTACAATATTGTAAACCGAGCAACCTAAACACTGCTTGAAAAGTTAACACAAGGTTGCTCCATTGCCGAAATTCTGGTCTTACACATCATTTTGAAAATTTGCGTAAAACCAAGCAAAAAATGGGAACAAAAAAAATAATACAACTCGCCACCGAACCAAGAATTGCACATGTGAAACGTTGCAATTCATATCATTTGTAATTAGCACCTTAAATTTGTCTAATAAAGTTCACTTTTGGCCGTTAGTAACTGGTAAGTACTGTGATGCCAGTAGGCAATATGTCAAAAAGAACGTAAAATTTATATTGCACTAACACCGTGGGTAAGTTCCTTGCAGTTTTTATAGTGAGGGTAAGTTCGTAAATTTTGTTTATACGCTGTGCGCAACGGCAGTATCCCAGTATTGACTTGTTAAGATATCGCGATATCATTTTGTAAGATACATGACTTTGACGTACGTCTGGAATTTCGCTAACGCTGTATCAATATATTTTCCACAGAGAACAAGCTGTCGGATCTAGGGCATGATTTTGACTCATCAACAAGAATTAGCACTTCCTTAAACGACCAGCACGAAAGCCGGCCTTCGGCCCGCTTCGCGCCGGTAGTATGGCAGAGTGAGCCTGCGGCCGCCGTTTTTCCGAAAAACAGTATTTTTTAAGTTATGACATTTATAAAATAATACAAACTTACTCTGTTTTTTCATCCCTCGTTTGGTATGTGTTAAAATAGCGAAAACGCTATCACACCCATACGGATGTGTCAAAATGTCAAAAACAGTATCATACCCTTACGGATATGTCAAAATGTCGAAAACAGTATTATACCCTTATGGATGTATTAAAATGATAAAAGCAACATTACCCCCTCACGGTTGTGTTAAAATAGCGAAAACACTATTACACCCTTACGGATGTGTCAAAATGTCGAAAACAGTATCATACCCTTATGGATGTGTCAAAATGTCGAAAAAAGCATCATAAGATGATTTAAAAGTAGGTCCCCCAATTAGGGGGTACGTCCTATTTGCAAAAGTTTGTCGATACTTTCGGCACATCTTAAAGAAATGAAACAAAAAAAGATTGCCAAAAAAAGTTACATCCTGAAAACCAATAAAATGACACTATTTTTCAATTCAAAAGGGGTGGGTTTTGAAAAAAGCGTAGGTGATGCCCAAAAATAGTGTCAGTGCATTCACATATTCCATGTCCTATCCAATAAAACCCCATAAAAATCCATAAACGGTTTCAAAAGTCATGGTCAAAAATATGTGACAAACCTAAAACTTGGGACACACAGACAGACATACGGCAATTATATTATAAGATAGTTTAAAGAGGGGTCCCCCAATTAGGGGGTACATCCTCATTGCAAAAGTTCGTCGATACTTTCCGCACGTCTTAAAGAAATGAAACAAAAAAAAGTTCGTCAAAATCCATGAAGCATTTGAAAAGTTACTTAAAACGTATAAAATGACACTATTTTTTTATTTCAAGGGGGGTGAGTTGTAAAAAAACATAAGGGGTGCCCAAAAATATTGTCCCTGCATTCCCATATCGATTTCCTACCCAACAAAAAACCGCACAAAAATCCATAAACAGTTTCAAAAGTTATGATCAAAAATATGTGACAAACACAAAACTTGGGACACACAGACAGACATACGGCAATTACATTATAAGATAGTTTAAAGGGGGGGGCGTCCCCCAATTAGGAGGTACATCCTCATTGCAAAAGTTCGTCGATACTTTCGGCACGTCTTAAAGAAGTGAAACAAAAAAAGTTCGTCAAAAACCATGAAGTAGTTGAAAAGTTACGCCATTAAAACTTATAAAATGACACTATATTTTTTATTTCAAGGGGTGTCGGTTGTGAAAAAAATATAAGGGATGCCCTAACATATTTTCCCTGCATTGCCACATCGATTTCTTACCCAACAAAAAACCGCATAAAAATCCATAAACAGTTTCAAAAGTTATGATCAAAAATATGTGACAAATCCAAAACTCGGGACACACACAGACAGACACACAGACAGACATACGGCAATTACATTATAAGATAATCAAGTTTTTGTCTGCTTGCTAAAATATCGAGCCGTGTACATATCTATTGCGTTGTGACAAATTGGACGACTCTGCTTTTACGCCCACGCCATAAAACAGTTGTAAAATCGTTCAAGCATTTTCACAAATTTGTTTCTGCGTAGCACATAAATTTCGTGATTTGGGGTACATAATCCTTTGAATACATACTGCGCATCATATCTATGGTTCCAGGTAGGAGGTTTGCCTTCCACCCGTCCAAAAATTAAAAACGGTTCAGAATTTTAAACCAAATTAACGCATATAGAGTGTTGATCTTAAGTACTGAGTATAATGAATCATACCACTTAAACTTTATACAAATTTTCTCTAATAATGCTGTGGAAAATATTAATATTAAGGCAAGGAATATCCTTGATATTCAGCACAATGCTTCCTAAACACTAGTGGAGCTCGCTTGCGAGCAAGAATTCGAGTGGTGATAACAATCCCCCGAAGCAGAAGTGTGAAAAATATTTGCCACACAATATTTTTGACACTCGTAATGAGCTTGTCGGCCCAGAAAACCCCATATCCGACACTAAAACGAACAATAAACACACATTCAGGCGCTTTTCCCACGACTTGTCACCAAAAATTTCGAAAACGTCATTTTTTTGCCAAGTATGAACCAGAAGTGTAAAAAATATTTGCCCAACAATATTTTTATCACTTGCAATGAGTTTATCTGCCCAGAAAACCCCATATAAGACACTAGAAGCAACAAAAAACACACATTTGGGTGTATTTCCCACGACTTTTCACCAAATATGAAATTTGGTGCCAATTATAAGCTTATATACTCCAGATTGGGAAGTAGTTGAAAAAACTTGTTATATATAATTGGAAAGCCCTGGTAAAGCTACATGGAATAGGCCTATTAGTTTGCGGATATCTCGTTTACTTATTGAGAAAAGTCGCAAAAACTGGAGGGGGTGCCCGAAAAATGGCCCAAAATGACGTCATTTTGCCCCATAACTTTTCTCACTGGAAAAAATTCGAAAATCAGGCTCCGTCACTACACCTAAATCGACCATTGTGGTTCAAATGAGCTATCGTGCATCAAAATCCGCCCAACCGTTATCGAGATCCAGGTGCGACACACAGACAGACACACAGACAGACAGAACCTCCTCAACCCCCTTTCCAGAGCCAAAATTGAAAATTCCGGTTCCACTGACGCACTCGAATTCAACTAAGGAAAGATTACTGTTGTTCTGTATTCCGACATTTTAGGTAAATGTTTAGGGTTGGATATTAAGAAATATATTACTTAATATTATCGAATATGTAATGAATATCAAAAATTTATTAAAAATATTATGCTACGAATGTTTGTACCTACGCGACCCTGTCTGGCATGCATGGATTTGTATTCTTTCAATGGGGTTTTCTCTGTAAACTTACGTTTTTTTTGAAATTTATGGTCTAATACTCTTTTGATATTGTCTACCTCCTACGCCTCCCTAGATCGCTTTTTGAGTTCTTCCCAAACGAAAAAGGTTCTACTCCGCTATCTTGTTGTAAGGATGGTGACTAAATGTAGTGGTTATGGGGATTTTATTACCTAAAACCATCATGTATACAATAGGAATCCAGTAATTACAATTATTGCTTGTTGTATTTCTAGGACTCTGGGGAAGCTGCGACCCAACAGAGTTATTCCGCCAACTCAAATTCGTCGACTATAATATGTTCTCAAGCAAAACTACTGTATTAGTTTGAAACTTACGAGTTAATGTCGTGTACCTTATGAAAATAAGTTTGCTGCTGTGTGAAGTTTTCGCTACGGTGACCCTTCTGAAGCTAATCCGAACTCCGTTGGCGAACTTGAATCTGCAGCTCAAGAAATGAATTTTATAAAACAAGAAATTTTAACACAAGTAAAACTATGCTAGGGGTAACTTTCAAGTATTAAAACAATAAAATTTATAAATGGCTATCAAACGGCACCGACTGTGTCATTTAAAAACGTTGTATCACCCAAGTCCAGCAAAGTTTTATACTTTTGGCTCAGTTGCAAAATTTTAGAAGCTTTAGAATTTGGGAAACATAGTTGAAGATCGAACACTTTATAAAACATAGCGTCTATTTCAATTATCAAAAATGCACAAAGTAGTCTGATACTTTCATAAAAATGCAATGATTCAAATTAATAAAAGTTAACATTTAATTACTGCAAAAATTTTACAAAATTATATAACAAAAATTACACTGTTCGTTATGATTTGATTGCTAATAGTCCAATGTGTATATGTCGATAAATCAGCCAGTACATCGAAGCGTGGTCGATGTCCCGATAGGTGGAGATAATGTAGCGTCGCTTTGATGTCGAATCGAGTCAGCAACAGCTGTTATCGTCTGTAAGCTAGCGTTTGAGACGTCGATATACCCTCGTTTGCACCGAAAGTCACCAATTTGGGTATCATAGTATCGAAATGACTGGGGACCCTCTACAAATCCTGGCGTGAATGAAGTCAATAATCCTACTAACCCTAGATGAAACAGTTATTTGTAATAACGGTATCGGACGATACTGTTAGATGATAACGCTGCGAAGTGCAACTGTAAAGTTAGCAACGTACTAGTCCTAACCGAATACTTGACAAAATAGACTTTATTGACCTTTACTTTTCAATAGACTTTATTGAAAACAGGCGCAATCGCCAGAATATGCAAGGTCAATACCCGTATCTCTCTGTTGGCTTTGAGTTTTACATCAAAAATGCCATACATAACACCTGCACCTCACGTCTCAGCTTCGAACCACACTATCTGAACACCTACAACGCTTCGAACAATCGTTCTCCACAATAGTCTTTTCGCTTCGGCCGAAAAGATCCTTCAATCCTTCGCAAATTACATCTATTTATGGACACATGTAACAGTCTAGATAAGTTATAATTTAAGCCAAACAATTCCTTAATGATCGTGTCCTTATTTCAAAAATGTTTCTTTTGAAAAGATATCCCATTTTTCAAACTTTTGCGCAAAAACGCTCAGAGTGCAACATAATTTTTGCAGTCTTTAAAACAACCCCAATCGCAATCGTAATCTTACTATGAATTCGAGAGGCCCGGTCCTCCACTCTGTATGCATTAACCCCGCAACTTTCAAAAAGGATTTCTCGGAATTGTATCTTTTTTATAATATCTCATTTACAAGAGACAGCACAGCAAATGACTGAAATATCACCTCACCGTAAGGACACCAAGTATCTTCGGTTGTACTAGGAGGGCAAAATTTTGTCTTCTAAATTTATTCTCGAACAAAAGAAAAAACTGGAGGTACAAAACTTACCTCACTAGCCAATTCGGGTTATCCAGATGCATCGTCGGCTTCCCGGAAACGGTGCCCATAGGAACTGGGTTTCCACGTCCCTCAAGGAAGACGTGTTGATTATTCACAAACGACCCATTAGCTCAGCAGGCCGCAGGAAGGCTTTGCCAGGGTGTTCAGCCTCGCTTCTTTCGGTGGCGAACATGTCTATATGTGCTATGATTACCTGAGGTCATCCGAAAGGAGTCAACCACTACGCCTATGTATAGGTAATAAGGTCGACTCTTATTTCTCTATCCACTTTCTACATGAAGCCTAGCCTGCAGTGATTTCAAATTTTTACAGATTTACCGTGTTCAGATCCTCACACAACTTAAGATTAAATTCTCACATTGACCATACACTAAATTTTGATTTTGGTTGCCGTGTTCAAATCCTCGGTCGTACTCCAGTGTTCTAATTTTAACTAATTAGATTAGGCTGATTTTCAGCCGCTTAGATCTGGTTACGTTGTTCCTCAGAACTCTTACGAACCAAAAGTGAATCCAAAACTGTTCTTTTAAAAATCACTAAACTTCTGAGCTTTATTCCTCTTATCGGCTTGCATTATATTTTGTTGTTTTAACATTGTCGGTTTTATTTTGACCAGCACTTGTGAATGTTATATTTGCCTGGTCGTTGGTCTGCGAGAGAACAGCAGTTTTGCAGCAGAAGATCGACAACAGTAAGCTGGATCGTAATTCTTGCTATAAATTTTGATCGATCAGTTGATCACAGTTTGGAAGACCGAAGGGCTTACTGCCCGAGAACCCGGCTATCCAAAGGAGCATATACGAGCATGGCGTAATGTCACACTTGTCTACAAAATACTTCCTTTATGGTTACATGCTGTTTAAATAGCTCTTTGGCGGGATCGCATTGAAATAAAATAAAATGTTTACACAAGTCAAGAGAAGAGTCTCTGTGAGACAATTGTTAACGTACTGTGTGAAAAGCCAAATTATAATACAATATCAGTTTTATTGAATGACGAATCTGATAGATACTACAATATATTCTCTGTCATGCTTGCGTTCCGGATAAACGAATATGTAAAGACAGTACGCGTTTCGCAGTATGTTGCACAAATTAGAATATAAGACAGTCACCTAACACTATTTTGGACATTTATTGAGTGTAAGTTTAAATGTAAGCAATTGAAAATTGAATTGTTTCGTTAACGATATGTTACTTGCTGAGCAACAAAAATCAATTAAACGAGACAACGACGGTTGCCGTCAAATTTCAAAATGAAATTGTTGTTGATAAAATGTCGGCGACCTAACGCGATTAAGCCAAACCATAATAAACATAATGGAAGTTACATCTTCGGTCAAAAATGATTCCAGGACATTTAAAGTGTTCGTGCGCACAAAAATGACGCCGAAGAAATTAAGAATATTTAATTGTCCAGTTAGTTATTATAACAAAGTTCGAATTGACGAGTTTTGCAACCAACACTACTCCGAAAGACGGATAAACGGATATTGCTGTTGGACATGTGATCCTTTGCAGTGCCAAACGAAATTGCGGCGCGAACAGACAAATTGAGCACGCGAAAACAAACAAATATTAATTAGTTGTTAATAAGCAATATTATTGTTTACTACGCCCTAGGATGATGTTGGATGCTGCCCATTTCCGATCGATTGTTAATGCGTACAAGCTTCAGCCATCATAATACATTCTTCAACTATCAAAAACAGTCTATTCCAACTTGCAAGGTGTTAGTTTAGTACTTTCTGAGAATACTGATATCTTTTGACAATCGGCATGGCTGAACGATCCAACAGGCACGTCACGCGGCACTTTGGAACTTTCTTAACCTTTTCTTTCAGTTCCTTGGACTCTTTAGTGTCCGAATGTCGCACTAACGACCACAATCGATCTGCTCTCCAGGCTAGCATGATGCTCATTTGCGGACAATCAATTAACACTTGAATTTTTCTCAACATATCGTCTCCGATGACTGTAGCAACCGGCACCACATGGCTTTGTACGTATTGAGCTTGGTGGCCGAAATGGCTTCGAACAATCTCAAGGTCGTGCTCGTTGGAAAATCATCAAAGGCAAAAACCTGGATCACGTCCGTGTACAGCTTGTATCGACTGAAATATATATTAATCGTACACTTCTCGTATCATGATTGTCATTTGAGCTCCACTATTGACTAAACCCAAGTAATTTATACGAATTCATTGACTCATACATGTGAAAGCATGCCTTGGTCGGACATTCTAACGAGCAGGTGTTAGTAATTGCAACTCGTGATGTATCAGTAATGTTTTGCGCAAACCTATCGTTGGCTACTTTTTCCACCATGGCTTGGTTGCGTGGACGTTTTGATTGCTTAAACCTTACCCTACGAATCTTTACGATAGGCGTTATAATTCGTAGCTGTTATTGCATCTCCCGACGTCAAGCGCGATATTAATCTGTCCATTCGCATAACCAAGTCGTGTATGGCAGCCAATTGCAAAACCGCGACCCACTTGGTTTCCGCAACACTTATCGAACCACGGCTAGATTGTGACTGCTCAGCATGTCTTGAAGGGCCCAGTTGTTGCTGGTGCATTCGTTGCAACCAATGAAGACATCGTAAACAAGTGTGGCCTCCGCTCCGAAATCGTAACAGACAAGCGATGAAGCTGGTCGTTTTTTGATGAAGTGAGTTCTTTGCCACTCGCGCTCTGTTGAGCGACATTAGGTCTGCTCTCATATTGCTATGACGCAGCGATGTGGTTCTTCCCAAACTAGAAAATCTTTCATGATCGCTGAGCTGTTTAGCTTAAAGACCGTTGTTGACATAAACGGTGGTCGCTAGTGCCAATAAAGGCAATAGTGCACGTTGAAACATTTTGCATTTCATAGGCAAATTCCCGGCCATCAGCAAGCCGTTTAGTCGAACAACAACACTAAGTTCGTCCTAGGCGGTTGCGTGCTTTCGTTTTTTTAACCTTCCATAGGTTATGTTGCCTTTAAACGGCTATAATACACATTGCCTTTAAGAGGCGGCATACAAACTATTGCTTTTAAAAGGCTTCATAAAAATATTGGGATCAACTTGTCACATCAAAATTCCAGCGAGTTGCTACAGCGATCTCAACAACAATAATCGTCTGACTTCGCCGCCGGGTTGCCACCATATCACCAATTATGGCATTCGCTAAATACTTCTGTCAATAACAATAACTCAAGTCGTCATTTGCAGTCAAGGTTAATTATAATAATCACGACTATGACTATTGGTTATGATTAATTTTCCTAAAAGCTTTCGCAAACGCGTAATAATTCAACGTCGATGTCTGATATTGAGTTGAATTGCAAACGTTCCAGAAGTCTAAATTCGAAGCTACAATGGCCGTAGCACCTCCCGAGAGCCGTACTACCCGCCAAGGCTCCATAGCGCCCTCGTAGGTTCAGCACCCAGCCAAGTGCCGCCCGCCCCGAAGTGCCCCCTCGTAACTCACGTTCCCCGAGCTCGTCGCTGCTGCCTTCCGGCCCCTGTCCCCCTCGGCGCCGCACAGCCCTCCCCCAGCAGCCCCTCGGGCCCGCAGCCCTTGCCCATTGCCCTACCCGAAATTCCATAATTCCCATGTAGGTGTCGCACCCCTCTCCCTGGGCGTCGTCTTAGTTTAGTGCGCTACAGTACGTGCAGTAAATCTTATATGCCACTTAGGGCTAGAAAATAAAAAATGGATACCCAACGTTGCCTGTTTCCAATGCATACCAAAATTTCTCTTTCAAAAAGGTATATGTCCAAAAAAAAGTAATCGCAGCTTTTCCAAAAATTTCAAAAGTTTCTTTTAAAAATGTAGCATTTACTGGCACAAAACATATTCTACAGTTATTCAGTTCTAAGGTGAAAATCTTCGCGGACGCACTGATCTTAAAGTACAGGGGCCGAATTGCGTACCACTAATTGGGATATGGAATAGAAAAATTTTCAAAAATGGATACAGCTATTACACATCGAGTTTTTATTTCTCTATAACAGCGTTTTGTACCTCCTGGTCGAAAGATGTCTTAAGTTTACTCTTGCCTAATTCAAGCATGGCAGCAAACAACAACATCCGCTACAACCTCTTAACGCGTTAGTGCACCCGATTACACATGCTAGGTTTCAATATTTTTGCCACTCTATCTCTAACACAATTTGGCAATAAATGCATCATTTGGTGCATGACTTATTGTATCGAATATCTCACCAGAAGCATTAGCCGTAAATGATCAAACCGCAAACGCCATAACCAAGCTCGTCACCAAACAAATACTCTGTAACGTCGTCGTCTGATCGCGGCCCTGTTAACAGCCGAAGAGTACACCAAAGAACTAGCCACAGTCAGAACCAAGATCCTACTACTCTGCGCCTTTTTATCACCAGAGAGCCAAATTGATTCATGGAAAGATAGAATCAAAATCTCGAAGGTGATTCTAAAGTTAACAACTGGAGTTAGTACTTTATATCGCTGGAACAAATTGCTGTGGAACCCCTCTGCTTTGTATACAGAACAGCACTCCAGTGCTCCAGCCGGCAAAACACATTTGCTCTGGTTTTATGGCCGTGACCCCATCTACCCAAAGAAAACCGTATCTAACGGCGTTTGCTGGTAAGGAATATCCGCCCTCAACCCTATAGTCTTGGAGAGGTTTACCTCAGTTTGGGAACAAATTTAAAATGGGTTATTTTAGATCTATCACAAATTCAATGAATACTTTCGATACATCGAGCAAAGAAGCTAACCTTCCATAACGACGACTTGGTTCTTATCAGGAATCCGCACAGATCCGCAATGGAACCCCACAGCCAGCGTTAATCACTAATGAATTTGGCCGTTTGTTTCGAGGTATCGAAGTGAAATTACCCTAACATTCTTCCAGTTAGGTGTTAGCAGTGCGATCCAGCGTACAAAAGTGGTATCGCTGTACTGAATTAAAGCTCTTCGCAGAACCAAAAAGATTAAGCCTTTTATGAAGGATTAGGCTTTCTCTGTCTACCAAGACGAACACCGAGAACCAATGGCCCTTTGAAGACTAATACTGTCGGCAAATGTAAGGCACTGGAAAAAGCACGCGAAAACAGGCATCATGATCAAAATGGCTTCCTTGACGACCGATGTTTTTTTGGTTTTAGGTCAACAGCGATTATGGTTAGATAACGAACAACTTGAAGCTCATTAGCATTGCCCACCATGTATCCAACTTTACTTCGATTACGACCACATCCGTTACCGGGTCAATACGCCATCGCGCATATTGGATGCAAAAAATTATTTAAAATTTTTTTCTTTCTTTTTGTAATGAGCCTAAATGTGATCTCAAATGATGATTTGAAATACTATTAATACTTAATCCTTCAAAGACTGTGCTTTTTTACCTGCGCCAAAGACTGAGGGGGAGGCCTCCGGAGAAAATACGTTTGTTTGATACATAAAAATATGAAA
>JASANE010014515.1:0-23278 GCA_030248225.1 Trileptium ribeirensis
TTTTATGTACGTGTACTTGGTTCAGTTTCGTATTGCTTTTTCAATCTTCAACGTTGTGGTCTGGCTTTGGTCCAGTTTTTAGTGAAATTGTTTATATGCATCTATTCCAGCATGCCTAGGAAAAAGATTGGTGGCAGTGCACCGCCAAATTTTGTGATTTGTAAGTCATAGAAACATTATATTCCGTAATCGTTTAAGGTATAACTTTACGGGCCCATGTCACCTTTAGCGGCCGGATGTTATGACGTTAGAAAAAAGAACAGGTTAGAGCGGGGGGCTCGGCGGGCGGTAGCCCCCCGACTTAGGCTTAGGCTTAGTACATGGCTCGTATAGGGACCTTAGCTTAGGCTAAGACTACGGCTTAGGCTTAGTATATCGAGAACGGCATGGCATGCATTTCACTTCCGCTCCTAGAGGTTACATTGGCCACTTTACGAATCAACCAAGAATAGTTCCATTAGAATAGCTCCAGCCGGCTCCATTCGGCACGGACACTACCCATAAGTGTATCAGGTGCAGGCGGGGAAACATATCATAGTTGCGACTGTATTTACTTTAAACACGGCATCAAACTTGTTTCTATGTCACAACATTGCATCAAGTAAGGTGGTTGCTTGTTACATATGTTTGTACAAAACGCTACCAATGAAGTAAGAAAAACACTGACCATACATACTGATGCCAACGAAGGTGATTTAGAAACAAAAAAGATTGTGTGCATTTTAAAATTGGATGTGGAGATAGGCGAGGCTAAAAGTGGTCTCGAATGTAGGATTTACGAGTTTGTACTCTTGATAAGGCTAAATATACACACCAAGAATGTAGTTTAACGTTACAGCAACTTGCTATCGGTATATGCTGGTTAAGTCTTCAGCAATCAAAATTTATCATATATTTATGTTTTGCTTTAGTATAAGAATACAATTAAACTCTTACATAGCTGAAATGGTAATATTCTTTTGAAAAAGCTTAAAAGTAATTATGCTGCATTATATATGCTAGCTTATTTAAATAATACGATATGTAAATTGCACTTGTATTTTTTATTAATAATATATAACTATTTATAAGTTATATTATTAATAATTTATTTATCAGTATTAAATTATTGAGAAGGAAAGAAAGGTGGTGTATGTATTATATAAACAGAAAAGATATAAAAAATAAATCATTATAACAGCGCTAGATCGATATATATATATAATGATCCATCATTCACCGCAACTAGCGTGTATATCACGAATGACCCGTGTAACTGATTGTTTATTTGTTTGTGGCTCGATTGCAGTCCGTGGCGATCAACTGCGAGCCAAACGAATAACTTGCGTTATCAACGTTACACTTCAAGAAACCGGCGTTTTTCAACGACTACAACCCGATATTAAATATGTTCATATAAAAATTGGTAAGTTTTTTTATTTATAATCAATTTATCTCAACTACTAACAAATGGAAACAGCGCCATTCGGAGTCGTTTTGTTGACTAGGTTTGTCCCATATAGTGACGTATGTTCGCTTTGCACGTTTCTTTAAGTAACCGAACAGCAGCTCCTAAATAGTTCAGTGATATGCGTGCGTTGCATGCAATTTTATGCAATCTCTGTTCGATTTAGGTGGCCACTCAAGTTTGTCAAAGATTGAACAATGTACAACTTCGTGCAGAGATCATTTGCCAATCTGGACCTGCCACTGTTGGCCGAGAAATTTCAATATGGGCACAAGTATCCCGGCCCCTCAGAAGTACTTGAATATTGTTTCATGATTGACTTTGAAAAATATTACGGCCAGTTTACGGCGAAACAAGTGTTGCCCGCCCTCTACAGTGAAAAAAACACACCGCGTTCCTAACCATTAAAAACTCGCTCCAGACCCTGCCGGTTCACTACAGTAAATAATACGCGCTAAGTCCTGCTACAGTGAAGTACTCTCCCCACAACAGGTAAATGGTGGCGGCACCGCTATCGAAAACGATTTGAATACATTGTAATTCCATAGCTAGTAGTTGTTGTTAGTGACATAATGCTTGGAGAATTTTTAATAATTATATTAGATTTTTATTAGCTGTAACTTTGTGGCTGTAAGTGAAGAACTGCTCGAGGTGCCCCAGTATTCTCCAGTTAATTTATACATTTCAGAAACTTTTGTATTTGACTTTAGCAACCAATCTCCGACAACAATTGTGGATATATTGTCTATCAGAAATTTAGTTAGGCAGCATTGTGCTTCATCAATTTTTTTGCTTATTCTCAGCTACCGCTGTGCATTCGTGACTTCAATAAAAAGATGCAATTTTTGTAAGATAACCCATTATAGTATTTAGCCATAATAGCGTAGTCCCCCTACTGTGCCTTTTACTACTATTGGCTTTTCTCAAAACAGAAGGTTGTACTATGGACAGAAGCTTGTACTATGGACAGCCCAAACGAATTCCTATACTTCTCGAACTTCTATTTTGTTGTAGAGGTTATAAAATTGATAATTACATTACATAGCTAGGCGTGAAAATCCGTTTTTGCTGCGTTGGCTTTTTGGTTTTTTCAACTATCGTTAAACTTCAATTGTCACAGTAGTTGGGAATTCATCCACCGAGGTGTTTACTATATTTTTTATACTACCCAAAACGACACCACAATATAAAGACAAGCCATTTAGCCGCGAATTCGTTCGTAAAATATCAGTCGAAACTCTTCGCTCCAAATTATTTCACCATCAGAAAACAGGACTTCATTCCACCGAATCCAATAACAATAATGTAAATTTTTCAGAAAATTATTTACGTTATAAAACACCCGCCATGCGAATGATTTTTCTCTGCACAATAACGATCATACTACGTGTTTAGAGATCGGAGGAATATGTCATTCAACAAAAGCGATGGTGTGATAAGTCCCATGAGCTATAGGTGTTAACCAACTAATTTTGAGTCAATTATATAATTAATCAAAGTAAAAACTGAATATTTGAAAATATGCAGATAGATGAATTGTTGCTCAGTCGAAGCAGTTTGTACCATCAGCTAATTGTTACTTTACATGAAACCAATTTTTAGAGGACAAACCCACAGCCGATATTAGCGCTTATTTCGATTCGGCAGTCGAGCGGATCGAGCTAACGCGTTCGTACAACGGTCGAACGTTGGTCTATTGCGGCGCTGGTGTTAGTCGATCGGCAACGATTTGTCTTGTCTATTTGGTTAAATATGGTAAAATGACCCTTCGTGACGCGTACTATCATTTACGAGCGCTACGACC
Organism: Trileptium ribeirensis; assembly: GCA_030248225.1. Classification (NCBI taxonomy): domain Eukaryota; kingdom Metazoa; phylum Nematoda; class Enoplea; order Enoplida; family Thoracostomopsidae; genus Trileptium; species Trileptium ribeirensis. Next base: position 3,252 of record JASANE010014515.1, read on the forward strand.
AATTGTTCGTCCGAATGCTGGATTTTGGCAACAAATGATCGCGTACGAAGCACGAATTCGTGGCGGACGATCGAGTGTAAAAATGTGCTATAACGAAGTCGGTGAGCCGATTCCGGATGTCTATCTCGGATTACCGCCGTCGAATAAGTATATTCGGAGCATTGGTGGATCATATCATTCGGTAATCCCAGCGTCGGTGTTTCCGCGTTACTACAGCAGTAACGGTTGTAGTAATGACCAAGTAGCAAATAACCGGAATAGTGGAACTGTGTTCACGAGCATCGATGGACTAGTAGATAAAGTTGCTGATTTTTCGTTGTACGGGCCGATTATGAATGGAACAGTTAGCGCATGCTATGAAAATGGCAATAATGGCGGTGGCGTACGTGGTGTGGGCCTTCAAAACGGCTTACTTATAGCAATTAACAAGATTCAGCAGAATCAAACTCCCACAGATACAGTGGTACCTGTAACTTCAGCTAGTAGTGCAGATGGTAATAAAGTGGTTATTAATGGTCATTCAGCCAGCAATACTAATTGTAGTTCGACCAGTCAAACAGATGACCAGAATAGTGATAATCTTAGCGATCAACAACGTCGTCGTGAATGTATTGACAAATTGGCAGCGTCATATCGTGCTGCAGCTGTGAGTGCAGCCAATGAAATTATTAAAGCAGGTGGCCGGCCGCCTGGCATAGCGCCTGCGAGCCAGGGTATTTCATCGAAATTTAAACCAACAATATTTTCGTCAAATACAGGTTCGCACCATTTACTCTCACACTATCACAATCATAGTAATGATACTGGAAGCAGTTGCAGCTCAACTACTGGTTATCATAGCAGCACCAGCGGAGCCCGACGTAGCAGTATTATCGGCAGCAGTAGACGATCTTCTCTTCTTCTCTACAATAAGCAACATCATCCGGCGTCTTTTGATTCAGGAACAACTGCTACAACTACATCAACCGGCGTAACTAACCATGGATCAATAGGACATAAGAGCAACGGGTTACTTAACCGCAATAATCCTTTGGCTATTAAATATTTTTGCTCATCATCGTTGGCAAGTCGGTCAGCAGTCCACAATGCACCGCCAAGATATTCAGTAATCAGTAGCAACAACAGCAACTGTAGCAAGCGTAAGATTTATAACCATCATAATTCCTTTCTTTCGCGTTCAACAGACCAAGATGATGAAAGCTCATATCCCGGATTCGGAGCCCAGCATGGCCGGGTTGGCTCCGCTATATATCCAGTTCCGGCTAGCGAACATCCGGGATGGGTTCGTTCGAGACGCAAATATCATTCGGCCGTAAGTGGAGGACGTGGCGGTCGAGCTACAGGACCGCCACAACCCATAATGGTAGGACCAGAAGGTATAGGATATGGCTTGATCGGGTCGTTTGGATTTGCAGGATCGGGTGGTGGTGGTAGACTTGGTGGAAGAAGACCGTTGGGGGGCTCAAGTTCGTATATGCTGTAATGAAGATGCAAGCCTTTTTGTTGGAGAAGCCTTGGACCAAATACAGGGTGCAAATGTTATTGCTTGATTTCACAAATTTTAATTTCTGTTTTATTTATTTTAGTTTTATACAGCAGTAATTTTCATTTCAGTTGGTTACATACTAATATGTAGTTTAAAATAGTACCTTGATGATTCACAAGCTGACGTGGGTAACGTCATATTCTTAAAAACAACTGTTTAGTGAGAGGAGTTCAAGGGCGGCAGTCGCCGACTTAATAGTCTTAGACCTAGTATATTCCCAGATAAGGACTTTAGCTTATTCTAAGGCTCAAGCTTAGTATGGCGAGTACGGCAGAATTTGGCCCTTCGCAATACGTAATTTAATAAACAAAGTATTTAGTTAATCGAGTACAATGGCCACCATGTATTCTTATAAGCAAAAGCTGATAATAGTCGACTCTGCTGAAGAGTATGCCACTCTTGAGCTTTCCCATATTATTGCCCGTGGTAAGTCGTGGTTATTAGCCTCAGGTCTTCGACCCACTTTTTCAGACCTGTCCAGCTTTTCTAATCCCTTTTTCAGACCCCTAGGTTTTCGACTAACTTTTTAGACCCCCTCCACCGTGTCTTCGGCTCACTCTTCAAGACCGCACCCAAGTTGTCGGCCTACTAAAACTTTATTTTTAGTGCATCAAAAACCTGGAGATCTTAAAAAGTGAGCCGAAAACCTGTGGGGGTCTGAAAAAGTAGTTTGTAAAGTTAGACAAGCCTGAAAAGTGGGTCGAAAACCTGGGGGGGGGGCGAGATCTGTATTTAGTGGGTCGAAAACCTGGGGGGCGGGATCTGTATTTCGTGGGTCGAGAACTTGCGGGTGTGAACTTAGTGGGTCTTGAACTTGTGAACCAAAGGTTAGCGGTTTAAAAACCTTGGTGGGGTATAAGTCGGAGGGTCGAAAACATCGAGGGGGTATGTATGTGGTGGCGCGAGAACATGGGTTGGGTGGATGATGTTTTCGACCCACTTGGTGGGTCGAAAACATGGGAATAAGGGCTAAAACTACCGCAACGTAAAGCGAGCAATAATATGGGAAAGGTGAAAAGAGTAACACTCATCAGCAGAGTCAGCCATTTTTAGCTCCTTATTAGCAATAGTTTTACTGTCTATTTCGAATATTGTACGCTGCAAACGCCGCTGACAAGAACATGGTATAAAAATTCAGGACGCGAAAATCGTGCGCCAGATTTCTTCGTTGCAACATAATGCCGGTAAACAAAATCATTTAGTTATTAAAAATTTTATCGTTTGTCATTAATCAAACGTATATATGGATTACAGCATATCTGCGTCAATTCAATGAGTTTCAAGTTGTATATATAAAATTGTAATCCTTAAAATGAGGATACCCCATAAATTGCCGATTCTGTAGTAGTACAAATACGTAAGTTTGCGATCCGTAAAATTCTCGTTGTTCTAGCACCATCTAGATTAGTATTTTTCATTTTATGAAACCATTATAAGAGCCTGTCAAACAGGAATTTGTATAATATATACACATTTTATACAGATTTGTGCTTTTTGATCTTCTGCAGAAATATTATTTAAGTTGAAATTTTTGAACTTACACCAATCCTAACACAACTGAGAAAGCTATTTACAACACTGTTCTTGCTACGCGTTGAAAGGATGTATATGTCCAAAAGATAAATAGGAATTGTCTTCGAAGTATGAACGGTCGTTTGCTGTTCTTGATCGAAAATACCAGTTATCGTAAGCTTCCTATTCGCAACAAAAACATTACCTCGAAGAATGCATAAGAAGAAAAATGCATAAAAAGCTCTACTTTATATTTTTTGTTTATTTCATTAAGCAATAAGGTAAGTAAGGGTTTTAATGACGTATATCAGTAGCATAGCGAGGGTATAAGGCACACGGAGCAAGCAAAAATATTGTGCACCATACTCAATGATTTTTACACCCTACTTATTTTGCATTATAAAATATTGTGTTCTGTCATTTCAAATTTTTGACGCCATTTGCATTTGCCTTAAAGGAATTTGTGATTAAGGAGTCAAAAAATAAGTTTGTGTTTCAAAATTCTGAATTCGCTACACCCCTGACCTACATACAAACACATTTTTCAGCAGCAAAATATTGTCGTCTGCGTTTAACTTAATCTCTTATTGGATCCAAATAAGATCGAAGCGCGGCAAAAGCAAATGAATCATCAAAACAAAATTTTGCCTAGCCAGGAGAGCATTTACCAGAAAGAACAGTTGTTACTTCAGCCAAACCACTAATGTATAGAAGAAAAATTCAAGCCCATGTTTGGTACCTTGAGGAATACCGGAGGAAATAAGCAGATTTGACGACCGACGATGTTCTATTTGTGCGTATTGAAAACGATTTGCTAAAGAGTTCCGAACAAAAACCTGGAGCTACGTCTGACCCCAGAGTTACCTAAAACCTGGAGCTTATCATAGGAAACGGTATCGAATACTTTGCTAAAATCTAAGTGAATACAATCTATTTATGAGGTTGCGCTGACTTTATCCACTCATGACATAGGGTTAGCAGCTGAGCCGTAGTTGACCGTTCTGTCTAAAACCAAACTGCATATTGGATGGTAAACGTTTGTTTTTAGATAATAATCCAAAATTTGACAAATAGTTTCAAGAATTTTGCTACAACCACATAATAACTTAAATGGCCGGTAGTTGTTAACAAAATCTTTGCAAGTTTCCACTGTTGAAGCACTTTTCCACCCGAAAGAGATTTATTGAAAATTGAGGTCAACGGTTTAACAATAGGGGCAAGCCACGCTGCGCAGAAAAAAACACCAGAAGCATATCTCGGCCAAAGTTATGGTTAGCACATGGAGAGAATATGCTTGAGTGATATTTTCCCAGTAACAATGATATCAGGAACAAGGTTATTATTTTGGCTTAAATCTTTTATATAATGGTACACCATGATCTTGTATATAAACTTATACAAAATAATGATTATAACTATCTGATAATTAAGCGAACAATGTTCAAGGGTTTGTTACAAACATGTCCGTGTTCCCAATTAACGGTCAGTAAGCAACAATGTAATATTTTAAACCAGAATTTGATTTCAATGTCTTTTAAGATGGGTTGTTAAATCGTGTTTTCAATGCGCAAGGTCGCTTCATCAATCAGTTCTAGAATTAAAAAGCAGCAGATACGGAAATTTTAAGGGTATCGAACAAAGATACTACCAGTTTCATTATCATGTCCTAAAATCATTTGACAGTAACAAAAATATATAATAACGACATATAGGCGAGTCCATACGACGAAGTTTATGTCAGTAGAGTTCGCAAGGCAACAAAACCTAAAATGAATGTCATATACTTTGAATTTTTGCCTTCCGAGTTCGACTTACTGTCAGCAAAGACCAATTACAGTAATTGAGCAGCAAATGCTCAAAGATTCCCATTTTCAGATAGATTTGTCTTCTAAGCTTCGTGACAAATACTATTTCTTATCTTTATAAACACAGACTATGCTTTGCAAACGTACAGGTAATATTGTCAGCATATATTAAGATGTTATAGCCATAACTGTATTGCCTTATTTAACGTCATAACATTGGACACTTAGGATGCGTATATGATATATGTTTTTAAGACTAGATATATTCTATTAATTGCGGGAGACTGAAATTTTAATTAAATTCCACAACAATCGGGGTCCAAAGTATTTCAATATGTACTGTTAAGGCGTGTCAACATTGCTTCCGAATTGATCGGGCAGTGTCAACATTGCATACGATCCGAACCGATCCCAGATGACTAGTATCTCGCAAGGGAGTAGAAACAGACGGATCATGGCCAGTTAACAACAAGAGGGTAATTCAAATGCACTCAATACTTCATAAAATCTACAAATTAACGTTTTGTGAGTTAGTCGGCCAACCTTAAAACCAGCCATACCCTCTGGAAGTATACGATATAGCAACAACACTCTCCAACGCAATACCATAGTATTCAACTTGCTTGAAAATCTATTTAAAAACGTTTTGACGCTCGCCCCTCGCAATAATATGCCACAAAAGCAAAAAAAGAAGCTCTATGAGGATAGGTCGACTGAGTCTAAAACACCCCATATAGTCCTGTAACGACATCATACAGCAACCACAGGTCTTCAACAACCATATTTTTTATTAAGCGTGCTCGAAAACGTATATAAGGATATAGTAATGCTCTTATTCCGCAATAACATGGCAGAAAGCAAAAAATGGAGTTGTGTGAAATTGGTTCGACATATCCTATTTGGACTCATAGCAGCCCAGTGAGTCGGCTGAAACAGTAACATACGGCAAAGTTGTAGCTCTTCATGAGCTCATTTTGGCACGTGGTTTCTATTTTTCGCTGCAAGCCTCTACCTTGAGATACAGGTCACGAAAGAGATGGCCAAATTTAGATGACGAAATTTAGAGATGGAGTATTTAGAAGCCTAGTAGGTGGGAAGGAAGGGTCATAGGGCTATGTTGCTAGAGAATGGCCATGGCTCCAACTTGCTGGAGCACCGTATATAATATAATAGAATATATATAATGTATGCCTGTTTCTTGAACTTAATGTAATTCCCACTGTAACAACAACAAAAAATTGTTACGGTAGAACAGTTAAGAAATACACACAGCGATCATAGTATGTGGTAGTTTTGTTTCATATTTAGTTTTCAGCACTTAGTTTTGCGTCCGAACATATTATTCCAATTAATTGGAACCTAGCCAATTAGTAAAATCAAGAGTGCATTAGGGAAGAGTATGACACTTCCCTGTACTCACTCGTAAACACGTATTTGATGATACGGGCGTTTTCGGCCTGACCCCCCCCAAAAAAAAACTGGGGGGGGGGTCCGAACTACCCCCAGAAACCGGGAATCAGTGCATCTCGACCACCTCAGAACCTGGGGGGTCAGGCCAAAAACACCCGCGTCATCAAACACGTGTTTGCCTGTGAGTGCAAGGAAGTGTCATACTCTTCCCTAATGCACTCTTGATAAAATAAAAAAAATCAGGACCAATTGGGCCAATTAATTGTGATTAATTTTTCTTTAATTAATTTTTACAGCCCTGCCTTTGTAAGCCCATGTTGAGAGGGAAGACGTGGTCCTTGGTTTGAGCAACTAATGAAAGAGCACAAAAACACTGAATTTATGACGATTAAATTAAAACAACTTGTGAATCTATAAGATCGGCCTGAAATATACTCTCTATTGTCAAAAAATTTATTTTTGCAATGAGATAATACCGAATGTAAAGTTTCCTCATTATATATATATTATTTCTCATAATATATATACAGTTACAGAAAAAACCGTTAAAAGTGATAAATGTATATATATAATGGCATGTTAAACATTGAGTCATTGTGATCTGTGTGTCAATAATATATAAATGTCGTTAAAGTGCAGAATCAAAACAATCTTCATAATGAGCTCTTTTCTAGCTTATTCTAGATCTCGCATTAGACTCGTGAGAAGTATAGGGCTGATTTAATAAAGTCCTTCACACAGGATCTTCTACACCGACAAGAAAAACATATCGACATAAAATGGTTAAAATTTATTGCTAGGTCCCCAGATACATATACAAATATGTATTATATATGTAAATGCACATACACTTGAGCTAAATACACATTTCGAATAATGTTTCCAATTATATCAAACAATATGTTTAGCAGTATATATTATAGAATTGCCCGTGCAATTGCAAGGCAGGTAGATCAAGTGAATATATTATAAAATCCATGAGTACATACAACCCTGTATGAACATTACAAACAAGACGTCCATAATATTCAATTATCTATATACACAAAGAGTTGAATTATATTCACAATTGTATAAGACAATATGTTTAGCAGTATATATTGTAGAATGGACGAAGGCCCGTACAATCGCAAGGTCAAGTAAATCAAGTGAATATATTATGAAATGCATGAGTACATACAAGCCTATATGAATATTACAAACAAGACGTCCATAATATTCAATTATCTATATACACAAAGAGTTGAATTATATTCACAATTGTATAAGACAATATGTTTAGCAGTATATATTGTAGAATGGACGAAGGCCCGTACAATCGCAAAGTCAAGTAAATCAAGTGAATATATTATGAAATGCATGAGTACATACAAGCCTATATGAATATTACAAACAAGACGTCCATAATATTCAATTATCTATATACACAAAGAGTTGAATTATATTCACAATTGTATAAGACAATATGTTTAGCAGTATATATTGTAGAATGGACGAAGGCCCGTACAATCGCAAGGTCAAGTAAATCAAGTGAATATATTATGAAATGCATGAGTACATACAAGCCTATATGAATATTACAAACAAGACGTCCATAATATTCAATTATCTATATACACAAAGAGTTGAATTACATTCACAACTAAAACAGTAATTATATATTTTACGAGCGCTTGAAACACTACGAATTTATCCATTCCTTCGTTATCAAAAGTGGCATGTCACCCTCCACAAACAGTCACTGGTTGAGGGCAATCTGAATAGCCTATTTTAGTCCGTAATATACTAATAATTAATTACGACTGTATTTGTATAATCATAAGCCCATGTGTATATGATCTATCATGGTCTACAAAATTATATACATATTTCTTAAGATAAAATGTCAAATTCCATTCATGTTAGAAGCGTAACCGAATTATTCAGATATGTGTAACACACATACAGTGGTTTGAGCATAGAATTAGTTTGTAGATAATTAGTTAATGGGAAAACTGTATTTGGCAAATTATATGAACAATTTCTCCCATTAGTTATTCGGGGGGGGGATTCTTCATCTGATTCCAAATATTACCCGGTGTTACATAACTAGGGGGACAAATATGATACCGCCTGGTGATTTTGTATAACGGTTGGTCGTCATGTCCGGGGTCATGGGTGGGCGGCGAGGCGACCAACTTTGGGGGATTGGTAACCCTTATACTAGTTTTTCGAAATCGAGATTGAACATCATGCCGGCGCGTATGTCTTAAAAATTCTGTTACCAGGGATGCACGCTTTTAAAATGGAACCACTTATAATAATAAAATGATTAGGAATACCCTAAAATATCGACTGTACTAGATGCTTCGCTGATACCGTTGTGTTAACGATTAATAATTCTTTTGTAGGCACAGTACTGATATAATCACGTTACTACTTCAAAATCCGGCAAACCCACAGAAACCTGAAAAGGTCTGCTAAAATCGATGTATGTAGTTAATTTTGGTGAATTAATATTTGGTATTACCAAGGGTATAAACCCAACGGTAACAATTTTGCACTAACTAGTATTTCTTATTCGAAGCAGTATCGCTCGCAATCCTTTAGGGATTCCTAGGACTGAAGATGCCGCAAGAGTGGCCAACGAAACAGTCTCCGGTGCGAAACCAAAGCCCGTGAACAAGATCAACGAGCACAAACCCCATGCCGACGGAAAAAAGAAGCCTACGGATGGGACCGCCAAGCCGAAATGCAGTGCTACCGCTATGTCAAGAAAACCACCTGGCCAAGCATTGCAGCTTCAAGAACGCAACTAGCAACTTCTGCAACAAAGTTGGTCACATTCAGGACGCTTGCATAAAGATGGCTGAGAATGCCGGCAAGCAACCAGTGAAGGCCATATCGCAGCAACTGGTCACTGTAATGGTCAAAGACGAAAACTCCTTACCGAAGAAGGAAATGCAAGTCGAAATGGCAGTCCTCCACCATATGTTTAACATTGACACAGGCACCAAGGGAAACTTCGTCACCAAAGATTTTTAGGAACACGTTGGAAATTCCAAGCTCCAGAAACCCGAGTTGCGAGACAAACTCCGGTTTTTGGAACGTTCTTGGGAGCCACGTCGCTACCTGGAACCGAAGTGAAACGGACATCAAGTACGTCTCCAAAGTCAACGGTCTAAACCTGCTAGAAAGAACAGCATCCGACACGCTGGAAATATCGCTAGCTAAAGCACTGAAAGACTCAAAACGACAAATGCACGCCATATTCGATGATCTTCTGAAGGACCTACAAAAGGCCTGCTGAAAGCTATGCGACGAATTCCCAGATCTATGGAAGAACGAACTGAGGTGTCTCAAAGACTTCAAGCTGGATAATTCCATATCGACTACCAAATCGAGTAGCGGAAAACATCCGATCATTCCAACGCCCATGCTCTTAGTTGCAGATCGGACGACCAGTTCGACTTGAAGGAAAGCGAAGACGACATCGACATGGTGTACTCAATCGAAGTGCTGAGCTTACAGTCAAGCCAGCTGATGCGGCATAACTTGCTAAGCAATCGGTCAAAGATCCGGTGATTTCGAACGTCATGCGCAACACACGCGAAGGATGGCCACACGAATGGTCAGCGGACTCGGAAATGGGAAAATTCGGAAAGCTGAATGAATCGCTGTCAACCTCCAACGGATGCCTATTGCACAAAACCAGGATGATGATTCTTGCGAGTCTTCGACCGCAAGTCCTTGAACTACTGCACCTGGCGCATTTTGGGATGCAGCAGATGAAAGAATTGGCTCGAACCGCTGTCTACCGGCCAAACATCGATCAAGATATAAGAGCACGTATCAATGATGTACGACCTGTGCTGAATACCAGAGCAATCGGCCAAAACCACTCGTGCATCCATGCATGTTGACCGAGCAGCCATGGAGTCTACTACATCTTGATCACGTCATCAACTTACTGGGATCAAACCTGCTAATCCTGATTGATTCGTACTCCAAGTACCCGTGCATCCACCCTATCACACGCAGGCGATTACAGTTAGTTAGAGCGACTACCGGCCTGCCGGAAGGCGATGTCTCGAATTTCGGCTATCCGCATGCGCCGGTTACTGACAAAGCACAGTCCTTCCAATCGGAAGAATTCAAGACTTGGTGCAAAGATAATGGTATCCCGCATCTCACAGGGGCACCGTATCGCCCTACAACGAACGATGCTGCCGAACTACTATTTCAGACGTTCAAGCAGGCGATGAGGAAGACAAGTCTTCCAACGAAGAAAGCGCTGAACAAGTTTCAGTTACCGAAGAATGCCTACAGCAAGCGGATACTCTCCAACTCAGCTGCTAAACTCACGGCAGATCCGCGACAAGATCGACACGCTGCTGCCATCAGCAGCACATGTCGTGGCTCAAGGCAAACAGGCTAAAGAAGCTCAAGGCAAACAGGTTAAAAAGTCTCAACAACTGGGGGTCCCAAAGCCTAAGCAAATCTACGCCGTTGGAGATCCGGTATACCTCAAGAACTACTGACCACGGCGAGACCGGGAGCAACGTTGGGTGCCTACGATCGTGAAGAAGCGACTAGAAGGTCGAAACGACAACGTGAAGGTTATCCCTCGTAGACCAACCTGGCGCCGATACGTGGAATAAACTCAACGGAAGAAGACCACGAGCCGTGTGAAAGAACCAGGACAAGAAGTACTGCCGCAGATACCGGATCTTACATTCACCGGTTCGAGAGTCAACACACGCCGACGGAGCAGGACGAATCCGCACAAGTACAAGAAGAAACATAACACTGATAAGAGGGGATCGAATGGATTACGACGATAGACGCGCCCACGCAAGCCGCCGCAGTGCCTATGCTATCTGCTGTCGCGCCCAGAGAGTACACCCTCATGCTCGGCTGGGAGATGTTGAGGCGAGCAGCTATTGATTAGTTAGCTACGCGCATGTGCAGGAATGTCGCGAATATGCTGTAATTATGCTGTGTAATGTAGAAATTTCTAGATGTACTGTTGAAAAGTATATTACAAGTGCTTGCGTGTCATAAGTATGGGAAAACGATTTAAGACTTTTGGCTATCCAACTGGCGCGTTATTCCTGTTAATAAACGTTATTTCATTACTCTATGTGTCCAGATACAATAACATTTTATTATGAAACATAACAATGACATAAAATGGTGTATGTATATTAACCAAAATTTACATATATACTGCAGATTTAATCCTTTAACTCCTACAATATGTTCGATAAAAAGTACCTACGTTTCACGGCATTGTACTAACCAAATTCGCCGAGCAATGCACACACGATTGTATGCGTATTGTTGCTCGCTCGCTGCGCAAGGAAATCTAAGGCCGTGTTCACGCAGCATGCGATCCGATCAAATCCTAATTGTGTTCATATTGGATCCGATCCGATACGACCAAAATTTTATAATTATCGATTACATGTGTGTGATGTATGTTTGTTTTCACACCACATCATCCGATTCGGTCCGAAAAAAATTGTAAATGCTACTTCGGATTGGATAGAATGTAGTCTGGACACGCTACATAAAATACACGTGCGATTCGGTTCGGATGAGAGCGGACACAATGTGAGCACGCCCCAAGGATCTGAGCAGTAGCTCCAAGATAGCGAAAGAGCTAGTGAACGTAACTTTCACGCAAGCATTCGGGTTCAATACCTCACAGCATCCAAAAATTTTTCATCAATAGCCGAAAAGCAAATTAATTCAAATCTTTAATGATACACAATAACAATATGGTTTTACGTCTACAGATTTCAAATGGCCAACTATACAGATTATTAGGTTTTTCGTTCAGACAATTTCAGTAATTATCCATAAGGCCGTCGCATGCCGTCATAATGTATTATGACGGCATTACCCATAATGCCGTGATAAGGTATTTCAGAATGTATACATAAGAATCTATATATAAAGTAAAATATATTATATGTATAATATATTAAAATATATATGTGTATAGTAAAATATATTATTATAATAGGTTATTTAGATACAGTAAAATATACAGTTACTTACATTGAAATCCGCGACCAGTAAGTAGAAAATTGGGAACTCCGGGATCGTGTTTGAGATCGTGACATTTTTTCGATGCGTAGTCGTTTATAGGAAGTCCGTTGGTGCAAACCTGAAAGTTTAGCTAAGAAACAATGTATTTGTCCGTGTACGTAAATCTAAGCATGGCTGAGCTGTGCTACTATTTGCTATAACCACGTACTGAAAAGTGGTTGGTAGGGGTCAGCTTAATACAAATGTGCAATGGAAACGTAATAGATGATTGACAAAACTGGAGGGTTCCGACCCGGTAGCTTCAGCAGGCAGTTAAGACCCTGGTGCTACGAAATAAGTTTTTCCTGCTGGACCATTTGTAATCAAAGTATATAATTTAACTTTCAAATGATTTTCTGTCTTACAGGTAAAAAAGCCGGTAGGCACATGACGCTCGCTTCGATCGATATTGTTTTCGGCTGTAACCGTGCTCGATAATATTTAACAACACTCAAAATTGTGGTTAAAATCTAGTTACCAAGAATTGAGAATATATCTCAACAAAATACGATGCTAACGGCTCAGGTTTCTCTGGAAGACAGCAACCTTATAAATGATTGACTCGTTACTTTTAGATATCGGTTTATTTTTATTTCCCAGTATACTGGAACCATATAAATAGGAAATTTCAGCTTTGTAAGTTGTCGAAAATTAATATGGAATTGTAGTTTTGGGGGTGATTTCAATTATACAAAGCGAAAATTAGTAAAATATTATTGTAACGCTCATAAACCCGGAATAAATGTGGCTAAACATTTTTACTGTATGAATTGTTGATGTTCTGCATAGAAGCTTATGTATATTCATCTAGTAGGAAGCGAATGTTTGACCCTTTACAAACCCAAATCCCATCTAATTTTGCTTACAGTGTGTAATATGAGACTGACCAGACCAATTGTATCAAATTTTCACTGTCTAAGTATCATTGATAGGCTCATACACTCAATACCATCTGAACCCGCTCCTACTAGTAAATAAGGTCGTGTTAACCCACCGGTATAGAAGGCTAAAATCTGTGTGTAAGTAAGGTTTGCTGATTTTCATAAACTGTGCGCAATGTAAATTTGATCTGATATTATACGTCATAGATGGACCTGGGTCGCCTATTTATTGCTCGATGGCCATTTTTAACGCCTGCCGGTTATCCAGTTTTAGCATAAGTCATATGAGACACTGTGCTTGAACGGCTTCACTGTAATGCACAAATTTATTTTTCCTGCATATAAATATAGATATATTACATAAACGATCATTCTGAGTCTTTCACAATGAAATGTGCAGTTCTAGGCTCAGTAACGCAGATTTATAGCTAGATCGGATCACCACTCAGGGTTTAGAGAGAATCGTCAAACCATGAACAGGTGACCCTATATTAGCCCTGTCAGATTACATGACTTCAAGTTATACCTTCTGAGTTACTTGACCCTAGCACAAATTTATTTTATGAAAGATTAGCTGAAAGTCCGTGTATTAGATATTTGATATAATATTTATTGGAAAGAAAAGTAAATATTAATGCATTTTTCAGTCAGGTTGTTAAAGAATTTGGTGAAAAAGCATGAAACTGTATAAAAAATTTTTTGGACTATTGATTGTTAACAAATGTTTTATATTTGTGCGTAATTTTGGATATATGTAAAGTCAGATCTATATAACTGCTGAATAAAAGCTTCATATATATACAAGGAAAATGTATCGTAGAAAAAAATTAGCGAAAACGCCCTCCAAGAACGTATGAAGCACCGTGAACTATTGAGACGGTCAACGAAGTGAACCACCCGATCCAATGATAACCCGATGCAGCTGGGTTACAAATGTGTTCCCAACTACCGTTGAGCCGTTAGCACACTAAATTCCAGGGAAATAGAGAATTTTTGCACCCAACAACCAGCTTTATAGTAAAGAACAGAAGACCCATCAGACTATTTTGGTGTAAACATATAGTCCCTTAGTTGCGGCTGTTACTACTTTTGGCTATGATCAAGTTAAAGGCTGGGATACAGAACTGAATTTCAATTTGCTTGTTTATTATCATGTTTCGATTATTGTATTGGAAATTTTTTACATAGCTAGAACTGATTAAGTTTTCATAATCTAATTTTAAGTTTTATATTTTTTTTTGTTTCTATATTCTTTCTGGTATCATTAAAGTCCAGTTTAACGATGGTTGGGAACTTGTCGACTAAGGCGCTTAGTATTTAGTTCACATACCTATAAAACTGATATTGGTCGAACAACCATTTCCATGAAAGAACCTAATGATAAAAAATTTAGAAATTTAGCTGAGTGCCTTGTTTTATCGCAGAAATTGCACGACGGATTCTGCCCAAATATTCACTTTACTCGCCAATGTTATATAATTATCTTTCCTGATTAAAAATCAACTTTGTTCCAGGAAAAACCCCGAAATTTGCAGTAACAAAATTTCTTGATCTATTAAAATGGCTACAAAAAAATTGCAGAAATTTATGGTTGAAAAAACATATTAGTGCGATTCGTTCGTGATATTACCACAAGACTTATACATTGTCCAAGAATTGCACTGGAATGAACGGTTACAGTAAAGGCTAAGGGCGTCACATTGCGTCTGATCCGATACTATTTTCACGTGTGTTACATATTGAGTGTTCACACTGCATCCGATCCGATTCGATCTGATCCGATCCCATATGTCATGAATTATACAGCATCTCTTAGGGAGGGATAAAGTATACAATAGCTCTTAGGGAAGGTTTACACTGCGTTCGATCCGATCCGATATACATATATATGGTATAAAAAATGTTCACATTGTATACGATCTAATATGCGATAGAGCATGCACCATTTTGTCAGACTCAAATCAGATCATGCGTTGTGAAAAAAATATTGGCAGTAGGCGCCGAACTTGGTCATATTAGATGCACTGTGTATGCGCGGCCTTAGGCATAATATTGTAACGTCACTGCTTGCTCTTCATTTAAAACGCAATAAACTGACGCGATGAAGACAAAAAGATAGTAGAACAAAGTTCGTTGAAGTAGATAAACGTTCAGCAAAGTAGTGAAACATACCTTACGTCCGCAAATTATACCCCGAAATTTGGATCCTTCGCACGATTTTCCGCCGAAGTTTGGGCTAAAAATTGATGTAAGAATACAATTTAAAACAAAAAATTATCAAATCTTAACCCTGTATTTTAATTGATAGTGCCTACACATCAGACAACTGCGGCCTTGTGCAAGGAAAGCAACTCCTTTTGGGTTGACACACGGCGTTTCGGATGAAACAACCTGGGTTTGATTCACAGGTTGAGCTAAATGTTTATTTGACCGAATGCGTAATAGAAATTCATGATGGCGCTAATAACCTAACAAAATTAACACATTTTGATGAGTATATATTTGTACAATCTCAGTCGTCCACTACAGGAAAAACTATCAATTGCTGTTTACATAAATCTTATCAATTGGTAGACCGGTAGCGATAGACTATGACAATAGCGCTCTATGAACTGAAGGTACTCCGGCGACAGCCCTCCATGAAGTGACAAGGTCAAAGGACTCCAGCAATTGACCCCATGTGAAGTGAATGGACTCCAATAATAGCCCTCTCTGAAGTGTCATGGCTCTTGTAATATATACTTTATCGCAACATTAGTTGATTCTGTGTCGATAATGTCAAGAGTCCATGAAAACGATTTCGTAGAATAGTGTGACACTCGGTTGTACCCATGTGCTTTCCCTTATATCACGATATGGTCTTTTTTGCCGTATCCACCTCCCCCAAAGGATTCCAGCGGGTACCTCCCAAGTTTTTTGGAGAAAGGGTACCGGCTGCCCCCCAAGCCAAGGAGATTGCAGCAAGTGTAGCCATCGTCGATGGAGTCATATTCCTCGTGTGCTCTCATTGGCTTTTGGCGAGTAGACACTGCTATCCCCCAAGGAACCTCGGGCAATTAGCCGATACCCCAAGACCATAGGGGTATCTCCTCCAATTCTTGAGGAGGGAACAAGCCGAACAACGGCCGCATCATCGTATAACGGAAAGTACAGTAGTATGACCGAGGGTCATACAAATTTTCCTTATGCACTCTTGACAATATTAATAAGGTTTACAAAAAATCATGTGAGCACCAGTGTTGTAATGTTCGAGACTAGGACCGATTTAACTCCAAGGATAGAAACATCTCTCTGAGTTAGAACCTTGTCCGTCGCTTTAGATGCATGCGCGGTAATGCAGCCAGCATTGTGTAGGTTGTCTTGAATCCACGCTACCCAGGTTCATTGAATTTTCAAATTAATCTTGCATTAAATATTTGTCTGGGCCTATACAATTATAAATTTTAAAACCTTAAATCACTTACGCAGGATCTTCACATAGCCTCAATGAGCGACGTAAGCGATACTGTCCAATTATATCACATTGCGAACATTTGTACCCACCACAGTCTGACTCGTGTCCGTACGATTTCCGTGGCATACTGTCGCTCCACGTGGTCCAAGCTCCATTGACTGGGCGTGGTCGTTGACCGGAAGACCATGACACACATTTACCTTCACGGCACCACTGAAAACATTTCGTAGCAAGGTGCTCAACCCACTGCTCCCGCTTAAGCATCTCGCTGCTGCGATGTCGTAATGTCTTATTCATTTTGCTATTCATATATATTCATTTGCCTTTAGAAACATTCCAACCAACTTGCCAAGTTATTCTGGATTGATAATTTGCATTTTCTGTATTCAAATGGAGCGCAGTTTAAATTCATATGTGGATCAAATGTGCAACGCCCTCCTGTTGCAGTTAGACCGGCAACACATTTCTGAATTACACTGCGACTTCCTCAGATAAGGATGTTTCAGTGTAATCGTTCAGTCACTGCACCACACGCTTTCATTTTAAAAATTTATATTACACATTACAGGTAGGCGTCAAAAAAAATTTTTTTAAGATACCGAAACTTAGCATATTTTTATAGCGTATATACGCCTCCCGTCCGAAGTTCTTGCATCCGCCACTACTTATACAGGATAGGAATTCCAATCTTACAGTACAGCCAGAATTAAGACAACCTGTGTTTATTGACCTGCTTTAAACTACTTGTTAAGAAGTTGCAAATCAAATTGCCTAAAGTATATATTGATTGTTTCATTCGTGACGGTCCCTACATATAGAGACAGATAAATGCCGGACAGGCAGCGCCTCAAGTGACTGAATTGAAATTAACCTATCGTTACTTGCGTTATGTGGCAAGTCTATGTATAATACATACTCTATTCGTAGTCTAAATTAGAATATGGGTCAGTCTATCAGTGTCTAACGCGCAGCAGACGAATACTTGTCTTCATTACCGAACTCAAAGCGCATTTGAACGAAAACTACGAAATCATATATCATGGCTGACAGTAAATATCGAGTAGGATTTTTATTGTACGACTCTTATCTTAATAAAAAGACGGATTTCACAGCAAAACTCTAATATTACTCATAAACGCAAAACTGAAAAAACAGAGCACCTAACATTTTAGACTTGGTATACGTGGATTGTTTTAAATCGTACACATCATTTAAGCCGTCTCAGGAGTGTTTCAAGTTCAATATTTTTATACATCAGGTTCATTAGGCTCAATATTTATTTATACAATATCTGCAACATGCAACATTTGGAAGCATCCTTTCTTTTGACTGTAGTAACGATTTTGTCATCTTATGCGAGGCAGGGATATATAAAATGTAGCAGTAGTTCACAATATTTATTTATACAATATCTGCAACAATTGGAAGCATGCTTTCTTTTGAGTGTAGTAACGATTTTGTCATCTTCTGCGAGGCAGGGATATATAAAATGTAGCAGTAGTACACAATATTTATTTATACAATATCTGCAACAATTGGAAGCATCCATTCTTTTCACTGTAGTAACGATTTTGTCATCTTCTGCGAGGCAGGGATATATAAAATGTAGCAGTAGTTCACAATATTTATTTATACAATATCTGCCACAATTGGAAGCATCCTTTCTTTTGAGTGTAGTAACGATTTTGTCATCTTCTGCGAGGCAGGGATATATAAAATGTAGCAGTAGTACACAATATTTATTTATACAATATCTGCAACAATTGGAAGCATCCATTCTTTTGACTGTAGTAACGATTTTGTCATCTTCTGCGAGGCAGGGATATATAAAATGTAGCAGTAGTATTATATCCGCAGTTGCTAAGATTGTTTGATTTACGCCAAAAATTCGGTATGCGACATCGATTTCCTCTGAAATGTCTGCTGCTTGCTCGATATTTGCTCGCTTGGAAGCTCATAATCGTTTCTAGTTCCCATTGTATTCTTTTACATTTTGTGATCTTTGGTAAACCTATTTATATGTGAAAGAGCGGTGTGCAAAAATTATTAAATTTCGCACTACGCTGTCCTTTGTCCAAACGCTATGCCGTCCGGTGTCTGAAGATGATTTGGAGAGACCAAAACGATAATAGCCATGTATCATGACCATGAAGATATACCACAGCTACTAACTGTTTGCCAGCTTAATGATCCAGTGTTGTTTCACAATTTAAATTATTCTCATTTGTACGCTAGTCGTCTAAGATCCGAATGTGTTTTGTTGTTTTTACAATATTGATTGCTATGTGTGTATTGATTTTAGCCTTTAGCGTTGGTTCACTGGGGTGCAAAGCTAGAAATGAATAAAGTGGATCTAATTGCAGCTGCAAATTTTATTAAAGTAAGTCTTTACTGAAGCTTTAAGTATTTTTCCTGAATGATGTATATTGGTTCTTGCCGTGTAAACAACAGTCTAGCTACTATATATTTATATATATAAATATACATATTCACTTACAAGGTGTTTATGCTGTTTTGTGATTGCTATTTCAAGCACGTAGACTGAGAGGTGCCAGTAGAGGATGGACGTCAGTTCTCTGATTATGTTCGTCACATGAGAAGCCAGTTGACCCATATCATTTTTAATATTCTTAAACTGACATGAATTTGTAACCTTTCATTTTTAATTAATTGAATGTGTTTCCTCTGACTTATCAGTTCGTCTTATAATATAGCTGTTTTCTCTGGTTTTTGAATTTTGGAAAATCCATGTAAATTTTAAACAATAAAATATATACTATATGTATAAATAATTTTGCAGACCTGAAATTGGCTTGTGCATTGCATTTGGCTTGAATCCCTCCCCAAATAGAAGTTTACCTACACACGTGTCTGTTCTATTTTAAAGGTCTTTGTGTTTAGCCTCTTCCCAGCCAGTAATTCAGAATTCTAAAGAAGAAACTATTATAATCTACATTTGACTGTTCCTTTGTTTTGGTTTGGAAAATGATCGTTTTGGCCATATTTGTGATTTTTTTTCATTTTTTTCGTGTTCTCAGTTGTCCCTTGATGCTGAAAATTTTTCGTAAAACCTTTAAAACAAATGTGTACTTGTATATATCGTTCTAACTGAATTAATAGACTGGGTGAAGTGGTGCCAAAACCAGCTCGATCCGTTTGCGGTGACGTTCAAAAAAGTACAAAATTTTTATCCATGATCGTATTTGGAAACGCTCAAGCATCATTAGCCCATGCTCAGGTCAAAGCTGATTTGGGCATCTCTTCGAATCAGCTTATCATTGCAGTTTGAACGGCATGAACAATTTAATATTTATCGAAAAAAGTATTGTCGAATGTTTTCGGCG
>JASANE010014517.1:0-17762 GCA_030248225.1 Trileptium ribeirensis
TCCAGCATTGGAACGGGCATCATGGACGATTGGGACGATCCAGCATGTGGATCGAGGATAGACATACCACACATAAGGTGAAATATGCAGAAAAAACTAAAAATGGTTCTTAAATATAAACTCGAAAGTTTTTTTTTAGATCATGCGAATACGAATATTAGTTTGCTTGTGCCTATTCTGTTATGCCTTTATAATATTTTAAGTTATGTTATTATATTACTGTCATTAAACTATTATTTAGTTTTCGTTCGATGGGAAATTGTGTTCGATTTTGGCCCCTGTTTACCTGTAAATTGCTTGCTATTTTTTGTTTCATACTTGTCTACTTGTTCGTTCGATTATTTGTTCTTCTTTAACGTTTAACGCGTTGTGTGATCAAATGGGTTAATGCGTTCTTTGGCAATCAGGTGAGACATTTCCCAATATTTGTAGCGATTGACTTTGTATGGTAGCTGTACTGACGTTTTAAGTTTTCCGTACGGTGTAAACGTAATTTTCTGATGCTGTAAACGTGCAAAAATGTTGCTTTTGTGCTTAAATATAAAGCTGGAAGCACAGAACGACCGACTGATACTTTGTCGCATGCAATAGTCGATTACCGTTCTCGATGCGTCTACCGAAAAAATAGCAATCGATGATATGTTATTTTCCGGGTAGACACGAGCTTATATATAAATATATATGTGTGTGTCGTAAGTGAATTGAAATGCAGGCAATAGCGTTCTTGACATTGTACATCATGGTTCATCATCGTTATTTCTGTGTATGTGTGACATGAACAGTCTAAAGCTGAGCTTTTAGCCTCAGGTAAGTACTTAGCACATAAACCGATTCACTACCTTTTGACTTAGCTCGTCAATCTGGTTCGAATTGGTATAATCTTTTTCAAAAATTTGGGAACAACGAAGAGACCATTGGGAAACCACAAATTTAAAGATACCAAATTTTTTGTTGTATCTTGGAAACTGACCAATTTTTGGTCTGGTGTATAACCAAAATATCCAATAAAAACCAGCTGTTCAATGCAGCTGAATTTTCATCCGTATCTTGCAATCATTATTCCATTAGAAATTAGTGTTAAAATGTTTTTCAGTTAGAAACGTTTTAGGTCTCCAGCGGAGTAAAATATCAATTCATGTTTAGGTTTTTTACCTACGAATTATGTTACCGCAAAAAATGACTCGAAATGCAAAGGGTGGGAGCGGACGGTAGCAGTGTGACTTATGTTGTTTTGGAGATATTCTGAAACAAAAACACTTTCATGTCTGTAAACGTTTAAGTCGGAAAAATAGGAACCCAAAAAATCGGAACAACAATTTTGCTTTAAAAATATTAATCGAAATGGATTCAGTTCGTCGGGCTGAGTCGAGTCAGTCCAAAATTAGTATTGTGTCTTCAAAATTGACCAATTTCAACCTGAAGGTATAACCGCGAAGAGTTGTTTTGTTTTGTACAGCAATAGCTACTATAATTTATTTATGAAACAAGCGCTCGTTATGGGTGCACTAATAATTATCCAGTTCAGATAACATTGTGATTGTATAGCTATTTTGAAAAAAGTTGATGACGTCTTGTTGACGTTTGGATGAACTGGTTCACGTCATGCCCGATGCGTTTATATGGTTATGGCGTGAGGTCTCATACCCTTCTTCTCATGAAGCGATCATGAAATTTTTGTAAAACAAAAACTATTGCAGTTGCAAACATGTGGAATTTAATACACTATTGTTCCAGTACTGTAATTGTTACTAACGTGACTTTGAACAGCACGTGCAACGAGTGAAGGCAACAGCTCATCAAGTACCTGGGTTTGACCAAACCACGGGTTTTGCGAACTGGACAGCAACCAAGAATTTCTACGGTAGTTAAAACTCCGTGATCAGTTGTTGTCTTGTTATGAGCGAAACAGTTCACTAGCAACTATAAATTTTCATTATTCATCTTATATGTAACGTCATGGGGTAATGAAGTCGTTTCATTCGGCGATTACGTTATATAGGACCCAGTTCGTGAAAGATTGGTTTCTCTGTGTGTCTGTGCCACCATCCATTATATAATGTCTTGTAGACTATGGTGTTTCTGGTGATATTTTAGGATAGTATACATAGGTAGTGTAGTGTCGGTAGCGGTATAGTGTAAACTACATCATAATTTTTTAAATGTTATATGTTGTTAGGTACACCATACTGTTATTTACACACATTATATAATGTGTTTGTGTATGGTGTTCTTGACTTTCACATGGGAGTCCTTTATAACGTAAACTCTGCATTACGGCCTATTCTATCCCCGTTGATGTTTGGAGGTATCTCATCTAACTTCTTTCAGGGTGTCAGGACGCCAACAACCAATCCGATGAGTCCTTCATTGGTGTCTACAGTATTTTTTCTTTCCTCGTTCCGATGATGGCATTCTGCAAAATATGTTCGGTTGCAACAGTCCAAGAGTAGGTTCGTGGGGCAATCTCTTATTTATTTTTTAAAGGTGGGTCAAAAAAAGTTAACCATCTCATCGTCTCAGCGGTGTAAAGATAGGATTATGACCGATGTGTGTTGTGCTGTATTTTTACATATATATAATTTCTAACTACTGTTTAAATTAAATAAACTAGAAAAAATTTTGTATGGAACTAGCGAGGCTATATTACCGGATTGTCACGATATGTGGGAAGATCCCAAATTTTTGGCGATTTGATGCTATCATAGGACATTACTATACGTGAGTTATATTTATTACTATGTAGTTTTCTATATACATTATGTGTAAACTGGGGTTAAACTGCAACCATTTGTCTAACCAAAATCTTTTTCGATTATATAGCATCACCTACTTCTAACTTGGCAGCGAGTAAACATTGTGGGTTACACTTTTAGCCTCGTTTTGAAAACGCCTTTAGGGCGTGTTCACACGCTCAAACTTTTTGCTCAAATTTTGAAAGCATATTTTTTGCATTTTTTTGTAAGTTTGAACGTGTGACCTCTGTTGGGCCGATCGATGTTCCTGTAGCTTATCATCGACGAGATGTATTACCTGAACAAGCTTAAGCTCGAATTTTGAAATATCGCAATTTTCCGCTAAAATTTGAGCAAAAAGTTTGAGCATGTGAACACACCTTTACAGTAAGTGACAATAATGGCCTGGCAAAGTATATAGTATATAGATATAGGCTTAGTAGTATATATATGGCTTTAATTAACATATCTTTAATAATGACATAAATCAAACAACTCAATTAATAATATGGCAATAATGATGTTAAAACTATGTAAACCGTGTACATATTGCTGCTTCCAATTATAAACATGGGATGTTTTAGGAAGAGAATTTGGTTTAGATTTTCATTGTACATCTAAAATTTAGAAATATAAAATCTGTTATAGAATAATTATAGCGCAAAAGCCTTCGTCGTCAAGACAAAAGTATGGAAATAATGTTTTTGATCAAATTTATTGCAAATTTTGCGTTATCACCGTAGTTAGTTAGAAATGGTTTAAGATAAATTTTTCCGGAAAATCTATTCAACGATGCAATGCTACTGAGTTTATACCGTTTTCACTGTCGCCCCATGTCACGTTTTTGGTGGCAGAACGCTATATCGTTAGAAAAAAGAACAGCATAGAATATAGGGTTTGGGCGTGACGCCCACCCACTTAGACTCAGGCTTAGGCTTTATATATATCTCGTACGGGGACTTTAGCTGTAAGCTATGGATTAGGCTTTCACTATATATCCAGAACGTCGTAGTATGCATTTCACTTTCGCCGCTATGTAATATATGGTGGAATAACGTAGTAGAAAGCATATTTTATATCAACATTGACAATATTTTGACCGCTAGTCGCTTCAAATATCTAGGCAACTGCACGCTACTACACCATTTTTACTAGCAGAAACGTCAAATTGAATTGTTCAAAACTTTTTACAACGTTTATAAGTAGCTGCATATTCATATATGAGCGAGCTCTGAAGTATCAAGGAGGTATGGAAGCTCGTCACTAGAGAGAACAGGCTGCTGGAATGGAGGTCGTCACAGACGAGATTTTTGAAATTTTTTGAACCTCAAATTTTAAAATTTTTTGGCACTCATTTTACCAATTTCTCTCCCGCAATCTTTCCATATTTCGCAACAATTTTTGCCACAATTTTTCGTGCACCCTCGGCACGGGGTAGGTAGGGCTGAGCATTAGGCCAGGTTAGGGGGTATTGGCGATGAGTGGTCTGAGCCTCAGGGGAGATAATTCCCCCATGTTTCCCTCTTATGAGCATGTATGGCATATTCCAAATTATTGACCTCGACAGTCTCTGTTCACTTTTCACATTGGATTATAGATCTTATGAAAATATTTAAATGATATTGCTAGTCTCATGTAGTTGTGATCGGGTGCTGGTGGTATAAAATTTTCTACACGAAACGATCTGTTATAAATACGAAAGTTACAGAGGATTAGCTAAATTATGTTGCTGCGACGGTAGTAGCTCTAAATTTAGACGCATGTTTAATTTTCATAACCAAGTTCATACATTAGACCAGATAGCAGAACGAGCAGACAGTAGATAGTAAGCTTGATAGTTTTCACGTTATAATGTCCCCGCTGTTTGGAACTTTTGCTCCCGTAGTTGCGACCCTACCGTATAGACAGTTAGAGTGACACCCATACTGTAAATCAATTACCGATGGTGTGCGACACACCCCTAGCTACTACATTTTTTCGTTACAGTGTCGTACACACCATTAGCTACCGATTTGACGCGAATTAACTATAACGGATATCGTCTATGGCTAAGATGGTTTATTTGTCAACTATGCTGTGTAGTTTTTTTAAATTCTCGATATTTGTATCTAGGCCGTATGGACGTTCATGAAATCATGCCGCACACTGTCAATAAAACCGCCAGAAGAAATGGCGGGCTTGGCGCCTTCGAGAAGTGGCAATACCGCTAGCTTTAAAAATATATAAAAAAACATGGGGTGTCTAAAGACACCATGTTGTCGACAGTGTGCCTGACACTGTGTGGTGTACATAGATTTCAAACGCTGGTGACATTATAACGTGAACGCCGCATTAGTTACTTAAAAACGCTGCAAAACGGTGTAATTAGAACCAAATTATATTACCAGGCCGTTTTTTCATATTGATAGTCAGAATAAATCGACTTTCATTAACATCTTTGCTTCTTTTCCTTTATTTCTCTTATTAGGTTCCTCGAAAATAAACAAAACCAATTAAAACGTGTATTCTTTAAAGAACTCGAAAACTTAAAACATTCAAAAAATCCACGTCCACGTCATATTTCAAAGTTTTCAAACGTAAATAAGCCCAGAGTCAGTTTCAAAAGCCATCGCAGTTAATTTTTTCGGATTGATAAACATAGCGATGTATTACCAAGCGATTAGATTATGCGATTCCATATTTTAATTGGATAGAAATTTCCATAAACTTATCCAAAAATGTCTTCTGATTTAACACAAAATAAATAAAGCAGATGTATTCGCATTTTGAGGTGACACTTCTGCTGACAATCGTTGATCTAGCGCAAATATTTATGTCTTGGCGGCCAAATCTTGGTGTCATATCGTGAAATAGCTAGTCATACAATTGATCGAACGACTTCACAGATGCGTTTGGAACATCGAGTCCGGATCAGAAGTACATTTGCAGACATATTTTTGTTTCCTGAACAAGTGCATTAAAATAGAAATACCATTTCGCTACAAGATTTAAGATTATAAATTGAGGTCCATTTGCTTACCATCCAAACTGGTGTCATACCATCGCATCGTTACGCAGTCGATAACCGATAAAATATAATTAGAATTTAAAACAGTTGCACCTAACAAACTGCATAAAAGTTTCATCGTGACAGCGTCAATCGCAAGCTCCGTTCGCGACTTTTCTATACGATGATAACCAGTTCATGGTGTCATTTTGCTATTCTTCTTACCCGAACACTGTCCCTGTTAATAGTACACACGTTATCAAAAACCAGATAGCGTTTGTACGAATAAAGTTCTTTAAGTTTTCTGTGTTAGCAGCTTCAGTTCAGTAGCAACTGAACGGTAAAAACATGAGCTAATGGCAACCGATTATATCAGTGATTTAGCTGCACCATTTGTAGCACTGTGGATCATCGATACGATGGTGATCCGTCGTCTGCGAAGATTCGTAAAATAAAAATCCCGTAGATAAAGCGAGTTGTGTAGCTGTGTTGTAGATAGTTTGATTACCCATTATGGTTTGCAATATTACGACCAGACGTACAGTATTTAGTGAGCTGACGTCAGTCAGAACTAGCATTTCGCTAAGACTTTCATGAAATGTCATTTAGAATTAACATTTCGCTATAAGCCTTTGATGACGTGGCGTCAGTCAGAGTAAGCGTTCCGCGTAGACTTTCTGAGATGACGTCAACTAGAAGTAGCATTTGGCAGGAAACATTCAGTTTTTGATCTAAAAAGCGATTGATAAGGCTGTAAACGCAGCTTTCGTGATATATATCATTTTCCTACTCAATAGCGAGCTGGTAAAATATTCAGGACGTAACGGGCCAATTTCACTGGGGTTTAACGTTCTTTGTGTCATGTTTTTTCATTTGCCCTTCATCACACCATATAGACAGTCCAATAAACACAGTTGAAGAAAAAGAATCCAATCGGAAACATAAGTCTCGATATAACGTCGATTTGCTTCGAGCGTTCTTTGTATTTTTTCAACCAGAGCGTAAAACAAGTTGCTTTGTTACGTTTTGGACGTGCCGAGTAGAACAACGGCGGTGTTGTCATATCCATCGGTGTTCCACTGCCGGTAACAAGGGGTTTCTAAAAATTCAAACAAAAATCTACAACTATTTTTTTATTTTTAGTCAGTTTTTGTGTGAAATTTATTTTTTCAATCAGAGCGTAAAACAAGATGCTTCGTTACATTTTGGACGTGCCGAGTAGAACAACGGCGGTGGTAATATCCATCGGTGTTCTACTGCCGATAACAAGGGGTTTCTAAAAATTCAAACAAAAATCTACAACTATTTTTTTATTTTTAGTCAGTTTTTGTGTGAAATTTATTTTTTCAACCAGAGCGTAAAACCAGATGCTTCGTTACATTTTGGACGTGCCGAGTAGAACAACGGCGGTGGTAATATCCATCGGTGTTCTACTGCCGATAACAAGGGGTTTCTAAAAATTCACACAAAAATCTACAACTATTTTTTTATTTTTAGTCAGTTTTTGTGTGAAATTTATTTTTTCAACCAGAGCGTAAAACAAGATGCTTCGTTACATTTTGGGCGTGCCGAGTAGAACAACGGCGGTGGTAATATCCATCGGTGTTCTACTGCCGATAACAAGGTGTTTCTAAAAATTCACACAAAAATCTACAACTATTTTTTTATTTTTAGTCAGTTTTTGTGTGAAATTTATTTTTTCAACCAGAGCGTAAAACAAGATGCTTCGTTACATTTTGGACGTGCCGAGTAGAACAACGGCGGTGGTAATATCCATCGGTGTTCTATTGCCGATAACAAGGGGTTTCTAAAAATTCAAACAAAAATCTACAATTATTTTTTATTTTTAGTCAGTTTTTGTGCGAAATTTAATTCGTGTAATATTGTAACTTGCAGTTTTAGTCCCAGTTATCGTGAGGTTTTAGTTATCGTTAAAACAATAACTTTACCCTAAACTAGCACAATGTTTGTAGAAAAGAACGATAACCCATAATAGTATTTTGTAGCAAACATATGGTCCCATAGTTGTATTTTTTTGGGTTTTCCCAACTTAAATATGAGAAGCCGAAGACCGATTCATATGAGTTTCCATTCGGTTCTCACTGATGTCTTTGGCTGTTGATGTATGGCTACGTTTTATTTTCAATTTTCTCTTTTGATTCAATTTTTTGCTGTTCTTTATTAAATATAAGTTTATTAATATATGTTTTTTTAAAAAATATATCTTTTAATTAAGGTCCAATTTTTGTTGCGAGGCTAAATATGTAGGTAGATTTAAAGAATAAATGCATTATGTAGAATGGCAGTAAAAAATCATCAGTGGGTATACAAGCAAAAATTATCTTCATTCCTAGTTGATCAATTAATATGTCTGGCATAAATTTTATATCTTCAATATCCGTCGAGTTAGGGGAGAACAGATAATTTCAGTGCCGCGGCGAGAGGGGGATTCTTCGGTGGGGTTATCAAAAAAATATTTTAACACTCTCAAAATTTTACCCAGCTAGGACTTAAACTTTCCGTCATTTTGCTCAGAAATGCTAAAATTTTCGGCGCTCGGAGCTACCTGTGGTGGATATGGTAAATACGGTTTTGGGGTTTGTACTGCTAAGGTAATATCCTACCTCCTAATGGCACTTATGATATATATGTGTGGTTGTGTTAATCTTGTTATTTCACGTTGTTAATATTTCTTTCGGCAGAATCATAATTTTGTGCTTCCAAAATTTGCCTGACGGGTTTTTAGGAAAAATTTATTCCACCTATTTTCCAAAAGACCAATTTGGTAAGGTTTAGTGCAACAAAATAATACAATGTTGGTTTGACCAGTGAAGAAACGCAACTACCGTTCGAGCTATTATACTACGCAACAGATTATACGCGCAGAACAACGAAACTACTACGACATACATACCGAATTTAGTATGTTCTAGTATATATATTTAGGCTGAAAACAGACGCAATATATAGGTTATATTTTATATATAGGTTATATAGGTTATATATAGGCAATATATAGGTTATATTTATAGGTATAAACTGAGCCAATATATTGTTGCACGGAAACCTTCACAGATTAGATCTTGAAGCGCACATAACTAAATGGTGTTGGATTGAAAGTCCATGTTCCGGTCCCGGCCCCGGTTTAAATAGATGGTTCCGGCTGTTGGTTCCGGTTATTCCATTCTAGATGGCGATGGATTTGGAGACCAAGCCAGTATAAAACTATTTGAATGGTTTAACCTTTCGTATTCGGTTGTATAAATTAGGAAAATGTTCAGCAGGCTGTTACCAACGATTTTTTCAAAATTGTCCTCATTTGGCTGAGGTTCTTTCTCATAATTTTGTAAACTTGCTCATGATTGCTAAGATTTTCCGCTCGCGTTCGGGGCTGAACGAGATCGGGGAGCAGGGTATAACACTTAGGGGTGGCAGGTAACCCATATCCTATATACTGTACTATATATATTGTGCAATGCATACGTTTAAATGTTAATATAAGCATAACCCTCTTGAAAAATTGAAAAAAATATCGCAAAAATTAATTTAATATTCGAAAAGCAAAACTAAAAAAAGACTTACCAACGCAGACATACTGTCTGGAGCTTCGAGATCACATTGCGGACATCCGCCATAATATCCCGATGCACTATTGTCGTTTTGACCAGCAAATGCGACTGTTGAAAATCTTTGGTTCACAACCATTGCTCCGCCACTGCTGGCGTATTGTTGTTGTTGCTGCTGCTGTTGTTGCTGGCTTGGATTTTGACCAACACGATTGCTGTTGCTAACGACGCCGCTGCCGAAAGAGCTGTTGCCAATTCCGGACGCCCCAAGAGGTCCCATCATGCCAGCCGAAGGATTAATTTGAATTTGTGGGCCCGCTTGACCGATTCCAGCCGCAGGCTCGGGTAGTGCCGGTGGGCCTTGAGGTGGATTGTTGGTTATCAGCGTTGTCGACATGGATTTTTTCTTTTCTTTTCGCATAAATTCCATACGACCAGCGTAGTTGACTAGGGCGAATTCGAGTAGGGCTCCGAATATGAACGCAAGGCAAACACCAATCCAAACATCGATTGCCTTCGTATATGAGACCGGCGGTAGTTTGGCGTTGATACCCGATGCCTGGGTGGTCATTGTTAGCAGAGTTGTTACGCCGAGACTTACCCGCGCTGGGACTGCATCCTTGTCCAACCAAAAGCTAACCCACGATACGATGACCAACATAAACGACGGAATGTATAATTGAAGCAAATAGTACGAATATTCACGACGAAGAATAAGCTCGGTTCGGAGGCAGCTGTATTCACCTATAACAATTTACGTAATG
The DNA here is from genome assembly GCA_030248225.1 of Trileptium ribeirensis. Lineage (NCBI taxonomy): Eukaryota > Metazoa > Nematoda > Enoplea > Enoplida > Thoracostomopsidae > Trileptium > Trileptium ribeirensis. The sequence goes on from JASANE010014517.1 coordinate 10,049, forward strand.
TCATTCGTGTTGTGTTTGGCTTAGGTAATAATAACCATTAACTCACATAACGTTCCTTTGATCTTTTGGCCGATCTTGTGCCTATAAAGTTAAAATATTTTAAGTAATCAACTACGGCAATAATTGAGCAGGGCTTAGGAGTTCATATTTATTTCAAATTTTAACTTAGCGTGGTCTTCACAATTTTCATTTGAATTCGAAATTGCATGCCATACAACTGACCCGAAGGCAAGGGTGGCGGAATGGTGTAGCGCTCTGTCCCATCCTTCTTATCTAGATGTGGGTTCAACTCATATTGGTACCTTTTAGCGATTTCAGCAGTTTTTGTTCCATCAAGTGAAATATAATGATGTATATGGTCAGAAAACAACAGATTTTTTATTTTTCAAATATTTATCGTCGGATTAGTATTTTGCCGAAATATTTTTCCGATTTTGGTATGAACTGCTTCCTTATCTATGAAAAGAAACAAATCACCATGGTAACCTAAATAATACAAGTCCCGAAATTCTATAAGGGGAAAGAACCAGAAGCATCCGATTCGTTCCGGATGGTACCAAAAATGTCACAAATCTCAGGCCGTCAGCGTCTCCAGTTAGAAGACGTCAGCACATTCTGCTGTGATAATTATGAAATATATAATACGCTTAACCCAAGGTATGTTACGTCATCGAAACTGCTTAATCGGTACACCTACATCACACAAATATTATGTAATGGTTAAACTAAGCATTGTTAAATATAAGACACGATGCAAAATGTCTCTTAACCCTTTCATGCCCGAATTAATTTGTGTATCGTGCAATATTTGACAAACTCAAGCCTGCGAAAGGGATCGAACCTGAAACGCACGGGTGAAACTTGTGTACGCAAACCACTGAGCTATCTGAGAGCTGTTGCTCGGTTCCTTAAGGAACCTCACTATGCGAGCGAATAACAACGCACGTTGAAATGTACGATATACGACAAACTCAGTAAACACAACGAGTCGCAATGTGCGTTGGGTCCATTTGGGCCTAGTGGGCGTGAGAGGGTTAGTTATGCGATAGGTTAATTTTTAATTAACCCTTTCATGCCTGAATTAATTTGTGTATCGTGCAATGTTTGACAAACTCAAGCCTGCGAAAGGGATCGAACCTGAAACGCACGGGTGAAACTTGTGTACGCAAACCACTGAGCTATCTGAGAGCTGTTGCTCGGTTCCTTAAGGAACCTCACTATGCGAGCGAATAACAACGCACGTTGAAATGTACGATATACGACAAACTCAGTAAACACAACGAGTCGCAATGTGCGTTGGGTCCATTTGGGCCTAGTGGGCATGAGAGGGTTAAACACATAGAAACATGTAGTATAAAATTGTTACACATTGTACTGTATCATAATACTGCAGTATTTCACTACGCTAGCGTATTTAGCGTAGCTGAACACGTTGTAATTTGGGCCTGCTGTGTAGTGGTAGCGCGCTAGTCTTGCAAGCTAGAGGCCAGTGTTCGAATCTCGACTGGTCCAATGAATGATCGCTCATGGATCTTTTTAAATACAATTGAATGTGTTGTTGTAGTACTGGTTTATTTTATGTTATTTTACTATTAATATATATATACTTTATTACCAATTTCAGAATGGTCGGTAGTTGGGCATTACACTATTCGAAAATCATTTGGGTAGAATAAATACTTTTTGAACAAAAATATTTCATGAAAGGCTCGTCAAAATCTTCATGACCGGGGTTGCTTGCTAAATTCTAATGTAACATACTTTCCTCCGCAAAGAAGTCCTAATATCTAATATCTTGACGCTATTATGATAAAAATATTTTAAGTTTATAGCATACATTTTTTTTATTTATATAAAAATATTTGTGCTACATTTAGTTTTGGAACAGCTTATGAATTTTCCTATGTACTTCAAATAACTGCTACAAGCCGGAACGGATATATCGCTTTGAGAGCTAAAATCTGTATACAATGTTTAAATCCATATTTTGTGTATCATTTATACGGTAAAGTACTAAAGAATATATACCCAATATATGATGTTATGTTATACTGGACGGCACATATTGAGTTGGCTGTGGTGTTTTTCCTAACCCGAGGCCCATATTGTTTTTAGAATATTTTAGCCAAATATGTATTCAAATTGCAGATTTCACCTTTTTCCGAAGGTACTTAGCAAGCATGGTGATTGCAATCTAATCATTGTACCGTGTCGATATCTGCTGGTTGGATGTGCGGCGATATCGTTCGATTAATATATAGTTCACACACGATATTGTTGTATGTCCAATTTATAGAAGGAAACGGGTCGCGATATCCGACCCGACCAGATTCCGATCCGTGGCCGCCGTATGACCTGTGGCCCGGGTAACCCGACCAGACTCCGATCCGTCGACCGAGTGACCCGACTAGATTCCGATCCGTGGCCGCCGCATGACCTGTGGCCCGGGTAACCCGACCAGATTCCGATCCGTGGACCCAGTGACCCGACTAGATTCCTATCCGTGGCCGTCGTATGACCTGTGACCCGGGTAACCCGACCAGATTCCGATCCATGGCCGCCGTATGACCTGTGGCCCGGGTAACCCGACCAGATTCCGATCCGTGGCCGCCGTATGACCTGTGGCCCGGGTAACCCGACCAGATTCCGATCCGTGAACCGAGTGACCCGACTAGGTTCCGATCCGTGGCCGCCGTATGAGCTGTGGCCCGGGTAACCAGACCAGATTCCCATCCGTGGACCGAGTGACCCGACCAGATTCCGATCCGTGACACCCGTATAACCCGCGATGCGCGACCCGCTATGGCATTATATAATACATATTTGTGTGGTAAACAGGAACTAACGTCTCTTATTAGTTACATACCAAGTTTTTTTTTATGTTTTAAGCCTATGCACTGAGTAAAGACATAGTTTCTGTTTCTAACTACTGTAAACTTCTTAAAATTTCTCCGCTAAGTTATCACTAAGTTTCATCCACAGTTCTGCTTTCCAGCAGGCCAAATCTTTCTTACCATTTTAATTTACCCGGCGGGTTATGGAATAAAGATAATTTCATCATTAAGGGTGTGTGGACACGTTCAAACTTTTTGCTCAAACTTTGAGCTCAAAATTTGAGCTCAAAATCTGTTCAAATTTTGATCAAAATTTGACCGTGATTTTTAAAGGAAAATTGCGATATTTCAAAATTTGAGATCAAAATTTGATCTCAAACATTTTCAGGTAATACATCTCGTTCGTGATTGGCTACAGGAATATTCATGAAAAGTTTGAACTGTGTTCACACGTTCAAACTTGCAAACAAATGCAAAAAGGATGCTTTCAAATTTTGTTCAAAATTTGATCAAAATTTGAGCTCAAAATTTGATCAAAATTTGAGCAAAAAGTTTGAGCGTGTTCAACACGCCTTAACTATTCCTAATGTCAATGGAGCAGCAAAAAGTTTATTGATTGCGAAATGAAACATCAAAACCATTGACGTTCTCTAATCCACAAATGAGAAATCCAAATTGTAAAAAAACGTGAAAAAATCTTCGTTAATTTTTGACGAATTTGTACGTACGATTTGTTCCGTGGTTAAGACGAAACGTATTTGTTGCACGAATTCTAGGTATGAAAACTTAAGAACTGCGCTAATTATAAAATATATATAAAAATTTTAATTGTTTTCAAAGAGACGCTCAAAAACGTGCTACCTTGTAAAGCACAAATTGTTCAGCTTTATAATTTATCCAAGCTAAACGCCTTGTTTAAAATGGACTATTTGTAGCCGAAAGTAGTTGTCAAAATTTGGATTCCATGGCCCAGGCGAACCTGAGAAAATAAATAATTTTAATTCCCTTTTTGCTACTCTGTGTTGCTGAAAAATGGTCGATTTTTAACACCGGAGCAATCAAAATAGATAGATTTACATTATAATATCCCCAACGTTTAGACCTTATGTACCCTACACAGTGTCAGGCACATTGTGGACAACAGGCTGTCTTAAACACCTCAATGATTTTTTTATATATTTTCCAAGGGTAGCTAGCTAGGAGTATTGCCACTTTTCGACGGTATCAAGCATACCGTGTCTTCTTTGTAATTTTATTGACGGTGTGCGCCACGATCTCGTCAAATGCATATGGTCTTGGCATATGTATCGACATTTTAAAAAAACTGCGCAGCACAACTATCTAATACACCACATTAGATACAGATGGTGTCATTACTGTTCATTCGCCAGAAATTTGCAACTAATAAAATAGTAGCTAGGGGTGTTTCGTACACCGACGAAAATTTATTTACGGCATCGGTGTGACCCTGACTATGTATACGGTAGTATCCGATTGCAGGGGACAAAAATTCCAAACAGTGGGAAAATGATAGCCTGGACGTCGCATTATTATGTTATATAGAATCATATCTAAATTTGAGTTCATTTTGGCCTAAAAATATGGTTATCTAACGCTGGCTTAACATGGGAAGGATTTTCAGAAAAACATGTAAGCACGAATAGCTTAATTTTTGTCAATCCGTTCCTGGGCTACAACTGTCGAACTGCAGTATTGTTTTATTGTATTACATTTCCAATTTTTCTTTAATATTCAAAAGTTTTATCACAATTACATAGCTAGTTTTTAACTTTAATAAAATACTTTTTACTTGATATATTTTTATAGAAGTGAATTTAACGGACGATATACCGATGGCTCGATAGGTCGTAGCGCCATTATCACCTGTTCAAAATCGGGTGTTTATGATCACTTCAGTTATGAAGCTGATTTTCAAAAATCATTTTTTGTTGAATTACGTTTACAATATGACGCGTTTGGTGTTTAAATCCCAACGGCCTCAATTTTAGGGTCCATGAAACTAGTTCAAGGGTGTGAGGTATACATTAAATATTGGTGAAATATACCAGCTAGTTAGATGTGTTGGTCATGTAAATATTTTAATCTCATTATAGCGATTCTAATGATATTATATGCTTTCCGTCCTCTTATCTAAACTTGTGTGTTGCTAAAAACCCAACGACACTTGCTCATAGAGAGATGGAGGGTTAAATCGTTAGGCTGACACTCTTCCTTCAGAACAAAAGGCCGACTCTCACACGCCTTGAAGCACCTGTCTACTGGGATCTTTGTTTACGGGTCTCTGTATAAAAGCGAAAATTGTCCCTTTTCTATTTCTGAAATATCAAAATCAAATGATTTCCAAATTTTGCAGGTTTTATTGAGTTCTTATTTTTAAAGCAATATCTGTTTTATCACATGTAAAATCTGGTAGAACCCACGGGCGAAGCTAGGCACTGAAAGTGCTAGGAGGCGGCACAGTTTAAACGAATATTTCACACATAATCGTGAACATCACATATCTGTTCCATTTCAGGGGACAGAGATGCTGCACGGTGGTGGGGAATGCCCCCCCTCTCGATTGGCTACGCCCCTGGTAGCATCAGAAAAACGCAACGGTTACAGATAAATATATGCTATTTAGCTCATGCTTGGCTGGTGTTCACCGATGTCTTGTGTTTTTTTGCATCAAAGTTCCTGTTGATTTTTAAGAAGTATAAATTTTGTTGCAAAAAATTATACAATTTATTATATACCCGGTTTTGCACTACAGGTTAGCCGCAGTTTTTAGCTTCGAATTCGATGACTGTATTCGATGTCGGCTAAACATTGGACCTACTATTAATTTTTATTACATTTAACACACTTAGTCAAAATTATTCAACATTTGGTCATTGGGTAGGACCATTCGTTTTTCGAGTACGATATATTTTTTATTAATATAATTTTAATTATTTAGAGCTTATAATAATTAAGTATCAAATTCTACTAAAAGTTTGCAATAAGCATATAATTTTGCTACAATTTAGACAAATTAGGCTTGTGTGTAGACATTCTAGACCAATAGGTTTTCAGCTCATCGGGCACAACGAACAGATCTTGAAAATTTTTGGCCTTACACCTTGAGCTTAGAATTTGAAAATCTGATAATTTGCCTGATTTCTTCTTAACAACAAGTTACAGCCAAGTCTCAAAACTGAAGCAAATAGATTGAAATTTTGAAAGAAACTTAAAAGAAAACTGCTCAACATACAATTCAGTTTTAACCCGAGAACGTAGTTTTAATGTGCCCTGTTGCAGTCAATGTGAATGTTTAATGTGAATGTCCAGTTGGTATCATTTAGTGTGCCCTGTTGCAGTCAATGTGAATGTTTAATAAAATGTCCAGTTGGTATCATTTAGTGTGCCCTGTTGCAGTCAATGTGAATGTTTAATAAAATGTCCAGTTGGTATCATTTAGTGTGCCCTGTTGCAGTCAATGTGAATGTTTAATAAAATGTCCAGTTGGTATCATTCAGTGTGCCCTGTTGCAGTCAATGTGAATGTTTAATAAAATGTCCAGTTGGTATCATTTAGTGAGCACTTTTGTCACTGAAGTATATACACGGCTATAAGATCGGTAACAGTTAATAATCCTAAGAATTCCCGCAGTCCTAGCTTAACAGTTAATAACCCTAAGAATTAACGGAGTCCTTGCTTAACAGTTAATAATCCTAAGAATTCCCGGAGTCCTTGCTTAACAGTTAATAATCCTAAGAATTCCTGGAGTCCTTGCTTAACAGTTAATAATCCCAAGGATTCCCGGATTCCTTGCGTAACAGTTAATAATCCTAAGAATTCCCGGAGTCCTTGCTTAACAGTTAATAATCCTAAGAATTCCTGGAGTCCTTGCTTAACAGTTAATAATCCTAAGAATTCCTGGAGTCCTTGCTTAACAGTTAATAATCCCAAGGATTCCCGGATTCCTTGCGTAACAGTTAATAATCCTAAGAATTCCCGGAGTCCTTGCTTAACAGTTAATAATCCTAAGAATTCCCGGAGTCCTTGCTTAACAGTTAATAATCCTAAGAATTCCTGGAGTCCTTGCTTAACAGTTAATAATCCTAAGAATTCCTGGAGTCCTTGCTTAACAGTTAATAATCCCAAGGATTCCCGGATTCCCCCAAACCCTTGCTTAACACTTAATAATCCTAAGTATTCCAGGAGTCCTTGCGTAAAAGTTAATAATCCCAAGGATTCTAATCTCCTCTTCAATAACTCCATTCCTTCACTAAAATTTGATCGTCCCAAGATTACTTATGGAGTCCTGCTTGGCACCAGTTCAGTAAGTTGCTAAGATTCCGTTTGATCCTGGTCCTTGCGTAACAGTTAATAATCCTAAGAATTCCCGGATTCCTGCAAAAGTAAAAACCCAGGGACCGAGGCTCAACGAAAACCAGATCCCGGAATCCCGCGAAAAGAAAACCCAAGGATCCGGAGCCTTCCCGCACCCCGCTTAACAGTTAATAATCCTAAGAATTCCCGGAGTCCTTGCTTAACAGTTGATAATCCTAAGATTTCCCGGAGTCCTTGCTTAACAGTTAATAATCCTAAGAATTCCCGGATTCCTTGCGTAAAAGTTAATAATCCCAAGGATTCTCGGAGTCCTTGCTTAACAGTTAATAATCCTAAGAATTCCCGGATTCCTTGCGTAAAAGTTAATAATCCCAAGGATTCTCGGAGTCCTTGCTTAACAGTTAATAATCCTAAGAATTCCCGGATTCCTTGCGTAAAAGTTAATAATCCCAAGGATTCTCGGAGTCCTTGCTTAACAGTTAATAATCCTAAGAATTCCCGGATTCCTTGCGTAAAAGTTAATAATCCCAAAGGATTCACAAGGA
>JASANE010014518.1:0-21737 GCA_030248225.1 Trileptium ribeirensis
GGGGTGTTTAGTCCCACCGTAGATTACACACGAACTACGACAATGCTAGCACCAAGGAGTATTTTAATTTATGAGCTTAATCCTAAGGCCTTAATGTGTGACACTTATAATGCAGATATTTTATTTCACACACTTCAATAAGTTATAAATTCTACACACATTAAACAAATAAACGGCTGAACCGACTCACCCTGATTGCGCAGTTTCTGAGGCCGACTGAGGCCCTGATCTAACTGCGCAACCACTTAAATAACTTTGCTACGCCCGATTTCTTGGAACTCAAAAGAATCCTAGTTCTGAAATCTTCCTAACCCGTTAATTTTTAATATAATGGTTGACAACCAGGGTTGTGAATTCTCGGAATTGTGAAATTCGCTCTCTAACATAAGTTTTAATTTTTGCGTTAGAGAGACTCTTTTTATGAAATTCTCGGAATGCCTAACTCAAAACAAAATTTTAAGATTTTACAGAAAATTCAGCAGAAATACACTTACATATCCGCTAATGTAAGTGTAACAGTTAAGGGACCCAGTGCCTACCCTCAAATTCAATACGTAACCGCACTGTAGCCTTAACACACAAATTTTAAAATTTTGTATTATTTTACACTCTCCTAAAATTATAATTTCTAGAACCTATGAATTTCTTATTACCGAAAATAACCGAGGGGATGAGGTCCGTAACTCCTTAACGAGTGGGCCAATTTATGCCAAATTTGGTACGTATTATCTATGGAGTGCCCTATGGCATTTGGCGTCAAAATCAACATATGCTCAAACCATCCCCCCTGTCCAGTTTAACACGAATTCTCCATGTCTAACGAATTTTATTTTACTATTGCTGGGAATAAATTTTAATGTTTTAATGCACAGAATACATAACGTACAATACACTGAATCACGTACAAAACTTAATTACAACTCGTTACACATAATTTTCATGCACTAAATACATAAACACACACAATGAATTACACACATAGGAACCTCATGAATGAAACATGAAATGTACAATGTTGATTCATTACATGTATATCCGATTTTAATTTGCAGCTTAAACACATAATATGCACCTAACATAGGGCTCATATAGTAAACAAACAGAACACATAGATGACGCAAAAGTTTTCCCCACATTATTTTTCTCACCGTAGACAAATAGAAAAACAATGTAAAGGTAAGGTATTAGTGCTGAGATGTATAGATCAGTTAAACACATAAAATACACCCGACATACGGCTCATATAGTAAATAAACAGAACACATAGATGACGCAAAAGTTTTCCCCACATTATTTTTCTCACCGTAGACAAATAGAAAAACAATGTAAAGGTAAGGTATTGGTGCTGAGATGTGTAGAATTAACAAACAAATCATTACATCTGGCTAGGATGGCCATAGTACGTCACATATCTTTCAAGCTTCCTGCATGTATTCGGTTTCAGATATGATACCTTGTTCGATATTTATATGTTAAAATGTGTAAATAAAACTATCTGTTGGTAACCAACTTCGGTATTTACATTAATAGTATTGCATCAGATAAACATTGCTATGAGATAGTTGCGGGTTCCCATTCTGCCACCAACATCATAATACCTGCCCTGAAATACATACTAGAAAATAAGAATATCTTTTTCGCCGCAAATATTTGGGACATTTCTCAAGTTTAATTTAGACATTTATATTTAAGATAGATTTTATCATTTATTGTCTTCGAGTATTTTACCGATGATACATTTTTGGATGAGCCTTTTTCGTGCTGAATTGGCCTTTGCTCTAAAATACCTACTTTTATTGGAATTTTTCATGACAAACAAATATACCTTCATAAAGCATTGATCTTGTTACTTTAAATGCATAAAATAAGCTGAAATGAAACGTATGAATATCTGCAACCAAATGTTCCCTGCGTAGAAACGTCAATTTTAATTCATTTCGATTTGTGGCGACAAATTGAGCTCACACGGTTAACAACGTTTTAATCCTAAATAGCCAATGTTGATAAATGCATCGAGAAACAGTCTGTTAACTAAAATTGTCGTGTGATGTATGTTCGCACGTATGTTTAGTTCATATGAGGACGTTTTGTGTATTTCATTAAAGAACCAAACAACAGATCCTATTTAATAGTTCAGTGATTTGAATATACCGCTTGCAATCATATTATCTCGTTTGAATACCCGATGCTGTCTGGAGCTTGTGAAACATCACAGGCTACACAAATTGATTTGCACACGGCAGTTTTAAATTTAGGTTTACGGTCCCTTTTCGCTTTAGTGGTAACCTGATTTTTTGCAATATGTTCAACATTTTCAAAAAAGCTACAGTTTCAATATATAATTAAGAATACAGAAAATTATAGGTATCGATAGGAGGAGTAAGGTTGTTACACCTGTAAGGGTCGGGCTTCCTCTCACCCCCTCGTCACACTGCTACGTGCCGAAGGTGCGGAGAATATTTTAGCAAAAACAGCGCGGAAATCGAAAAAAATGTGGTAAAATTTAAAAACATAGGATAAATTAGGAAAAATTAACTAATTAATTACTAATTGGAAAAAAGGAAGTGGAAAGCATTTTAGCTAAACTGAAAAATTTTTGAGTTCCTAAAAATTGCAAAATCACCCCTTCCCCTGCCGAGATCGTCTACCCCTCTTACCCAACCTTATACCGATGAACCTTCGATACATACCTGTCAAAAGTGCATAGACATGCGACCAGTCTATGCATATACATACGGCAAAAGCGCAAAAACAACCATGAAGGCATAGCTAAATTAAATGCTCGTTACCCCATTTTCAATAAGTTAAAAAACTATCCTAGAAAATTTTAAACCTTAAGTCGGGTGCGTGGCATACACAAGCACCTGGCACTACGCTGTTGCTTTACGATATGTCGTACGGTAGCTCAGATTACATAGACAGCTGAAGAGTGATTGTCAGTACCTAACCTTCTTTATTTGCAGTTTTACCTGTTTTCAGGGCTTCTGCATCTTTACTACAATTTCAATCCTATTTACTTACGCCTATCAGCTAACGTTCTTTTCCAGCCTCATGGTGGCTTGTGGTATTCGTGAACAGAACCAACGTCATTGCTACGTTGTTTGGATCAACACATTGCCATTAGACCGCAGTGGTAGGGTAGACGAAATTGTAACTAGTAGCTAGTCTTATTGCCAAGGTGGTGGATTCTGACTATTTAATATGCAATTTAGAAAGACGTACACATCTATATTGCGCAACAACATACAAAATGAGCCTATTATTAACAGACATGTTGCTTGAACAGTTGAGGAAATGTACCCGCTAATGCAAGAAATTCTCGTATTTACTAAGTCGCAATGCACAGCTACATAGAGGATACACTGTAATAGCAAATGAGACCAACAGAACCCATATATTTATAGCGGTTGTGCACATATTGCCGTTTCACTTATATATTTTCGGTCTCATAGCCCATTTTAGAACCCTTTTTTGACCCAAACTTTCAGCGTAAACAATGACAATAGCAGCGCACTATATGGATCTACAAAGAGGATGAGTTGCACTCGAAGCAAAACTAATAGCGCCCATATAGCACGAACGGCTGCAGAGATGTTGTCGTTTTGAGTATATATTTCTGGTTTTATGGGCTCATTAAATTTTTCACGGACGAATTAACGCCTATTTCGTATAACGTTGAACAAGCTTTTGTCGCAGCCTGGATCGTTTGCGTACGAGCCTTGTGCGTTAGCCACTGCGCTATTTCGCAGCTGTTGTTTGATTCAGCATGGTACCTCACAAAGCGTACGAACTGCAAAGCACGTGCAAAGATGCACACCGTGCGATAAATTAAACTGGTGCGTCGCGTGGTAATCTCCGTTGTTTACATATGTCTGTGAGCGAAAGGGTTAATCGAGCGATAGTCTAAATTTTGAATACTTCTTTCCCGTATGAATTGAAGTGCATGTCGTATAATGTTAAACAAAATTTTGTCGCAACGGTGGCTTCTACCTGGATGGTTTATGTACGAGTTCTGTGCGCCAGCCACTACTCTATTGAGGAGCGGTGGTTCGGTTCCGTAACGAACCCCGCAAAGCGTGCAAAAGCAACGCAAGTGCAAACACATAAAGTACGATAAACTCAACTAGTGCGTCGCGTCGCTATAGGTGTGTGACTCTATGCAGCAAAGGTTTAAAAATCCGTTTTAAAACAGACCGTACATGCTGCAAAAGCCGGGCAGCAAAGTATTCTATAGAAGCTTATTTGTTCTACAAGATTATCCTATTCTGATGCCAATATCTACACGTTATGAAGAAACCTTAAATAACGTATTTTTGCAACCCGACATGAGCTTCTTTGGGCGGCCCTTTCGGAAGGAAGATGATAGAATCGGATCCAACCTTCGCATCCAACAAAGTGCAATATCATAGATTTCAAACTTTGAAATGAGCTATAACAAGAATGAAAGCACCTAGCCTGAGTTATGCATGTTAACCAAAGACACCCAATAGCATACATTGCCAAATTTCACAATTGCACGGCCGCTAAAAATTCTTCGCTTCGCTAGTTTTCGTTCAATAAACACTTGGACTAATTGACAGCTGTTAAATACTTTTTGGCTGAAACCTACTCTCCAGCAGTCACGAACGTATTTCAATACTAACGATGTTGATACATGTAAATAACAGACATATTTTACGTGACATTACTGACTATCGATATCTAGAAATTAAACTGAGTGTGTCAAAATTCTTGCAATGTTACTAGATATGGATCCAGTAAATTACAAGCTACTCTATACATAGACATTACTATAGTTTGCTTTGATTGTATACGTAATTATAGCATATATGCTATTGAGAAAACTGTTGAAACATTTAACTTATTACTGATTTTCGTCCATGATTTGCAAATGACAAAGCTGTGTTACTGTTAAAAACACCAAATCGTTGGCATTTTTTAGCTTTAACGCGAGATTCGTCACTTGTTGTTGACAACGGAAAATATAGACAAGATTTCATAAAGGAACAGCTTAAAATTTGCCAGCACCCTAATGTTAACTTGATGACACGAGCGTTTACCGCCTTCCCCTCTCGTATATGGAAGGTTTCAACATGCAGAAAATCCCGGATTTTGCGGAGGGGGACTTGGAAGCCCTCCTCCTGTGAGGGAAGTCCGACACACCTCCAGTGTTTAGAGGGTTTGACGAACTAAAGCATACCCACCGCCGCCTGGTCATCCCGCCTTTAGTGATTGTGAGCAGAATCACAAAATTCAGAGAAAAAATGGGGAAAACCGAAAACGTTACGAGAGGCCATTGGGAAGACTTGGAACATATCTAAACCGCTTTCTGCACTATCTATCTAGTAAATCAGTGGGCCGTAGCACCTATATTATGCATATAGTCAATGTTACATGTGTGAGTTTATTAGTAATATAAACCTGAACATCGTAAAATTTGTATCGTTGCTAGCTCCGGCAAAATGAGTGTTGTCATTGTGGGCAGGTATAAACGCTTTTATGACATTTATGAAGAGGTGACACTAACTCTAGGTAAGACACTAATCACAGATTCACCATCTCAATATACCTATATCGTTTTAGTGCGCCGTCATATGTAAAAACATTTGCCATGACCGAACTTTAACATTGATAGTCGAACTCTTCTCAGTTTTATTCGATAACAAGTGGTTTTAGGTAGCAACAAGCCAATGGGTTTTAGTATTTAAATAGAGAACATATGCCGTTTGAAAACTGAAAATAAAATAAGAATTTTAACGAGTTCCCGGTACGGTTGTCAGTAGCTTGTATATATAAATAAGAGCACATTGCTAGGGTAAATATTTATTTAGTGTTAGTGATAACAACGGAAGGTCCGATCTGCTCCATCCACAGCTCAAAATGTTACACTAATTTCCAGACCAACTCTTGGCGGAATTGTAGGGAAAACCATTCTCAACAATTATATAACATTCATTTTTCTAACAATTAGTTATAATATAAATATATTTGGAAGCCGTACATTTGATTAGTTTTACTGAATCCGATCGAGAGCTAAAACTCATCATCATTTAAAGATGAAATCTCTTAAGTTAACAATGCCCCATTTTGTGTCTCAGCCTCACCCCCGCCTCCCGAGGGGTCTGACTTCCTGCGAGGCGCTGTACTGTGACCCCACAAACGAGGCGCCGTGCCCTAACCCTCCTAGGTGCCGCAACCAATGGCCTGGAGACTCCTTATATTGCAACCTCCGAGATGCTGTAACCCTTTTCGAGGCGCCGCAAACCCTGATCCGAATCACCAAACCTCAATTCCACCTCCACGAAGGCACACGTAGAATAGGCGGAAATTGACAAAAATCGGAAAGGAAATTAGCACGAATCGGTGCAAAATTGACAAATATCAAGAAAAATTTTGTATCCAAAAAATTTCAAAAATTTATAGCTTTCCGACCTCCGCCGACCGGTTGTTCACCCCAGGGGAGGATCTCCCGAAGTACCTGCTATCCTATAAGACTATGGACTTCGTGCATGTATGATCTACCCTCTTTAGCCGGCTCACTTTGGGCATCTATGCATATTCCGATGGGGGATCTGACCTATTGAGTCCCTGGGATACGCCCTTGGATACACGCATCGATTACTTCAGAGGTAAACATTAAATTTTTACTCTTTCTAGACAAAACACGAGTTGATATTTCTACTGCCTTAATACCATTTTGTCAATGTCATCATTCCTACTGTCATAAATTCACGCCTACTACTCAATCATTACACGGTATATATAAAAGTTTATTCGTGCGTTAGTTACACATTAAACCAATTGCCACCGACATAAGGCTAGTGGCAGCTAGAAGCAGCCTTCGATCAGGACCTGAGTACTAGGTAGGTCTCCATGGTGCTTTTAGAGCAATGTTATCTCATCGTGTACTATTTAACTTAAGTAGTTCTACACTAAAAAGTTTCGTCTTGAAAAGAACAGCTAATTGTTAAACATATATATTAGAAAATCTCAAAATGAAATTAGTACGAAACATCAGATTTCTAAAATCTTAGCCGTCAATGTACTTTTGTAATGCAAAATCTCAAGTCTACAAACTTTAATTCACTAAATTTAGTGGTCTCCAGATTTTGAGAAATATATATCTTCTATATTATAGGTACAAAAATATATAGTTTCAATTGTGCTAGGCCCGAATAAGCCTAAATTGCGCTGTTGCAGGATCGCACCTAACTTCCCTGATATTTCGCAGCGGTTCAGCTCCGCCAGCCATCGACGAAATACCTCGTCAGAAGTCAAAATCTTCCGACAGCAAGTCAAAACGTTACCCATTACGAACGACAGAGCTTATTAATGATAACGACGAAGACTGGGCTGCAAAATTTTTTCGTACCCACTATGCCCATATACTGCTGCACTGGAGCTGCTCGTCGCTAGTCGCCATATCTCTCGTATTATACTTGGCTTTCGCAATTATTGGATGCTATTCTGTAAAAGAAGGTTTAGAGCCGAAGAATGTGATTGCGCCAATGCATCATGCTGCAAAATGGTATGGCAGGCTCTTATTAAATGTTCTGACTAGTCTTAAAATATTATGCTATTATTATTATTATACTATTATAGAACTAGCAAACATTGTCTTTGCTATTCAAGGGCGAACGTAAATGTAAATCTACTTAAGAAATGTTGTTCATCGTCAACGATGCTGAAAAAGAACAGTCGAATTACGATACACTGTTAACAATTCAGCTTAACACGCTATTTTATGTTCAAATTTACAAATCCAATGTGTAGAACGGACACTTTATTCCCAGCTATAATTGTGCTTTGACGTACTAAATTTGAAAAGACACGCAATTTTTGTATTAACTTCAAGGCTTTTATGAAAAAAATGATAAACCGTAATACAGTTTTGTAGCAAACATATTATCTCCAGTTGTGCCTTTCAGTACTTCTGTCTGTGTCTGAGCTCAAGGTTTGACGTCGATGGTACAGGTAAATTTCTATTCGTTTTTGAATCACATTTGGTGACTAATGGATAGCGGTTTTATTACATACATAGATTTATTTTATTACATACTTGGATTCTAAAAATTCGTTTTTATATTTATTTTCAGGTTTTTAATGAGATGAATTAAAGTCCAATTTTTACGATAGTTGGGATTTCGCTAATCGATGAGCCTCTGTATTTCATATGAATGGTAAAATTTTCTTGCAAATACATTTCTCACGAGCGAATTGTCTAATGGTAATGAAGTAACACAGAATAACATTTTTACCCGAAGTCTAAATTGCATATTTTGTGTATAACCTGGATTATCACTGTAAATTGTTTTAATATCGCGATATATTAACGAGGGTACTGTATTCTGCAATATTAATATTATGACAGGCACCAGGATGAAGGTATAATGTAATTTTATATGTCTCTGGAAGTAATAAAACAAATAAATTTCGTACTTAATTTACTTCACTTCGGCCCAGCAGTTATATTGCTGCAAACTGAAAAACGCTATATAAAAGCTGACATGTGATTTCAAATACTTAAACAGTTCCCCTTAGATGATTTTTAAAGTTCAAGTTCGCTATAATGTGCGCAGGTTTGCACAAACCAACCGTTTTGTCATTTGGTTTTGTAGCACATGGCGGGCATAAAACAATAATGCGTAAAAGAATTCTGTAAACATACTAAATTTAGTGGTAGAATGTGGAAATAGCCCACTAAACATCCACACATTGCATAGCACCCCACCTGATGCTTCCCCCGTAGAGCCTTTTATGAATAGAAAGGCAACAATTTGGCCACGAGCAGCAATAGCATGAAGCATTACCGATCAGCTGTTTTAAAGTTTTGGGCACTGAATAACTAGGCCTGCTGAACCTTGCATGATAAATTTATCTAAATTTGTAGTTACCCTCAGCGTAGTTACTTATGTATATACATAAGTAGCTATTATATATATATATAAATATATATACATGTATGTATGTATACTAATACACGTGAAATGGTAAACCTAGAGACATGGAATCGCTATTACTGCCGTGTATTGCTTCAATTTGTATATATTTATTACAGCTTTACAAGAACGTAATTTTCAGTATATATAATCGGTGTTTCCTCAATTTAAATTTTCAATTTAGCTGGTCGGAATACTGTATCGTCTTGTTCTTTTCAGGTACAACCTATCCGAGTATTATTTTTGGCCAGAAGGAGCTGTTGCACAAGTCACTATCAGTACACCTCCAGATTTAAGTTCACGCGAGGAACGTTCAAAATTGCTAACCATGATTCATCATTTCGAAGATACTCCGAAAACAATGCGATCTAATGCAACACATTTTTGGCTACAAAGCTACTTGCACTACCTCGATCGTATTGGATATAATACAAGTTCGGATGAAATTGACGACAGCGAAATTTGGGGCCCGCGGCTATACTATTGGCTTAACCACGGTAGGCTGAAATTAACATTGTAATGTAGTTGTTGTTGGCAGGTATGCTTAAAACACTTCATTTATTTGATAATTGGGATAAATATCTGACATATTTCGAAAGTATCTAGCACTTCGGACAAATTAATTTTATTCTGGGGTGTAATCAGTGAACTTCATTTATAAAATTTAGTTCCGATTTTGCAAATGTTAATTGCACATTCAGCTTAACAACAGTTTTGCCTGTAACTTCAAAATATTTTCTGAAATAGATTTTAAATATATTATATAATTGACACATTGTTTATATACCATTTAGAGTTGGCATGGGAAATCTAGTGAACATGCCACCCAAGTATTTCTGACCAGGATATACCAGTAGACAGTTGCACTTAAACGGCTGTGTAAGTGGATTCGTATAATGTGGAAGCAACCGCGCCTCTACGCGCGAGCTCTCTTATTGAAATTCAACAACAGAAACTCGTTTCTACAGAAACTGGGCAATGTGACATTTAGGGCGGACGTGAAATGCATGCTCTGCCGCTCACGCTAGGCTAATCGTAAGCGTTTAGCCTTAGCCTAAGCTAACGTCCCTATATGAACCATATTCTGAGCCTAAGTCAGACAGCTGCTGTTCCCAGAACCCTCCGTATTAACCTGTTGTGTTTTCAACAGAATGTGACGTCCGACCTCTTAAGGTGACACAGCCTAATTTTTTATTCCTGTTGTGGAGCGACGTTATTATCAATGTTAGACGACATACATCATTATATTGTGCAGCAAATAATAAAAAATACAATTTAAAAGTAGAGAAGTTTTGCACACTAATAATGTTGACATGGAAACATAAAAACATCGGGTTAACGGATTCTAAACTTCAGTAATAACCAGCCGAATAATGGCTTTTAATTCAATATGTAACAATTACTGCTTAATTAAAAATGTTATGTTCAAGGAATATAGATGAGGTTAGTTACCGTTAGAATGTTGTTGCAAAGTGTAACGGGTACAACTAAGCCTGAATCGCAACGCGAAATACTAAGCTAGAAGTAGGGCAGAAAATTTAGAACCATCCCGAGCTACAATAGCATTACAAACACTTAGTCTGATAATTGTACACATCAGCATAAATGTTTCCCCAAAATTAACAGATGATTTCCACAATAGATTGATCATGACTACAAAGCAACTTTGTTCGGATATCTTTGTTGTGTGTTGTTGGAAATGAAACACGAAATTTTTACAAAAACAATAACGAACTCTTGTCGTTGACAAATTCACACTTAGATCATGCGTTAACCGCGCACCACATAAAACCACTACGCATCTGTTCGCGTACAACCCACGGTATGGGTCCCTCGGGTAGATCCCCACATCTTCCAACTGTAAACAAACATAACCTTAGTAGTCCCATCGATTTTGTGATGACACAACAGCGAGCACCACACTTACTATTTACACTTCTAGCTGTCTACACTGAGATTTCTTTATTAAAAAGATTTTTTTCTATAACAGGTGATGACGGCGAGAAAACGGTGTCGAAAAGGTTAAATAGTTTTATAATAGAACCATCTCAAAATATTGCGCATGAATATCTTTGTCTTGAAATAACTTTTGCTAATATTGGCGGCAAAATTTCTCTATGTCTACTAAATTTAGTGCCCGTTTCCTGGTTGATGCTAAAGCTCCAGACAACCGAAATAAAGGAATGGTGCTAATATGCAAAATAAATACATATACATTATAGGGCTTTGGTAAGAGTATTTTACGTTCAAATTACGTTATAATTTATTATTATTATATGGTTATAATTTACCAATTTACTCCATTTCTTAAAATAATACGTAATTTAATCCTTCTAAGCGCAGCCTAAACTTCATTCTGATCAACAAACAAAATTTAACATAAAGTAAAAAGACGACATTCACAGCTGCATTTCGGAAGACGGAATATGGCATGCTAGATACGAAACAAAGTAGGTAGGCATACGTTCATTATACAAAATTCTCATTAATATACTCGCGTTTTAGGAAATGGTAAATCCAGTTGGCAAGATGATGTATCATGGCGGAATGTTGAAGACAGTGAAATGTTTCGAACAAACCATACCATGTTTTATCAAGATGAAGAACATCGACATAATGTGCTTTCCGCATTCAAATTTCGAATTGGCCTTCGGGACTATATAAAACCGCAGGATCACCGTTTAGCTGCTGTTATTTTACGTCAGATCGTTGACCATTACCCTCAATATAATATGTCGGTGTACCATATATGGTTCCCGTTTGTAGGCATGTTTAATCTTACTATTATAATAGGTCTATCCTTTGTCGAATTTAATATTTTGCTTTATGAACAATTATTTTTTGAACCCTTGCTTTCGTTTTGAACACTCCTTCAAGTTTCATGCAGAATACGAATGTTACGAATAGGTCAAGAACTACAGTAGTGTTTTCACATGTCGCTCAGATTATACATTACAAGCCATTTATTACAGAACACCAGATTGCAATGCTTGAACGTCGAAGGAACTGTCTAAAAACCTTAGCAAATCCAACACGATTTTCTGATTTTAATACACGATTTAAAACAAGCTAGGTTAAATCACTTTGAACGCTAACCGATCGTCATTAATAGATTTGAGCTAATTTGATCCTCAAATCTCGATTTAAATCGAACTCCTGTTGCAGTTTGTTTCGACATGTGATGTTTACTTCAAATAAGGTGTAATGTGAACTTCGGTTGTGTCATGCAAATAGAACTTTAAACTTATTCTGGAAATAAATACTGGTACCATAACTCATGACTATGTCAAAATGAAAGCTTATATGATCTTTAGTTTTAGTATTGTACCTAAATCTGCTTTACTGCTCATTAGGGCACATAGTTTGAAGTTTAGTCAACGCCTAAGGGTCAGATCAGTATAATTTACAGCCTCTTTTAAGGAGCCCTAAGCCAAATTTACTTATCCCACGTTGGACGGAAGCGGAAAACTTTTGCAATTATGAACAAAATAACAATAAATTTAAGGAAAAATTGGGGAAATGACAGAAATAATGAAAAAAATTGGGCAGACAGAGGTAAATGTTTGATTACCAAGCCTGGACCACCCCCTCCACCGCGCAGCCCCTTAATCCGCCGATAACATCTAACCATCTAAGCCAGCAGACCTTGAGCACTTATGACCTACATGATACCATATAAAGGGATATGCATAATAACTATATATGGCATATAATAAAATAGATGGTGTTTGAGACACCATTTAGTAGATGTCGATTGGGGGTTACTTCCCCTAATTGTCTGACATAACCAATGTTCCCACCGTTGAAGGCTTTGCACCCCCAATTCAACTCCCGCTCCGATTGCAGCCGGGCGCCGAATTTGTAGGGAACGTTTTAGCAAAAATGGGGTGGAAAGTAGCCAAAATTGGGGTAAATTTGATAAAAAATAGGGGAATATAGAAAAAATTTATTGAAAATTGATAAAAATTGGCGGGAGCGATTTTGAGTTCCAAAAATTTTAGAAATTTGTTCCCCTGACGATCCCCACCAACCAAGACCCCTTCCCCCTAAGCGAGCGGGCGTTCGACGCCTATAACCTAAACTAATCGTGTTCGAATATATTTATTGTTGTAATTGAAAGATGTCAAATACGATACACAAACAAATTACACAAGGTAATCACAGTATGATGTAGCTGAAATCAATTATTTTCAAAAAATTTAATGATACAGCATGCCATACACATCAATATATATATTGAAATATCATCACAAATACTATTTTGTCGAGGACTCCACATGATGAATAATGGTGGACACACAAGCTGGGAAAAACATCAGAAATTTCATATCGGGGAGGGATTGGGATCCCTTATAACGCGAACACCGCATAAATAGACATCAAACAAAAAACAATTTCATCCCGACTCTTTCATCCTCTGGATACATAAATATTAAATAACCATATAAGCAAATATTATATATGCACTTTTTGTAGCACAAACCATAGGAACGCATAATCCGTGATGTTATAATATGTGCTAGACTTTATTAATTTTTGGACCACTATTTATATAAAGCATGACTGCTGGACCCAATATGATGTCAAGCGCCTGGAAAATATTTTTCAAGCAAACATTTTCATTAGCATAAAATACGTAGCTTTATTCTTAATATGATGTATCCGCATTGTATCATCCCTAAATTTTGAGCAGGCCATGTTTCAGCCGGCAAGACTTTTGTATTGAATCTTACGGCATATTGAACTGTTCTTGCTTGCTATGGCTGCTTAGCTGTTTCACAAATCCGATCAACAGGTAGATTCCGCTCACTTAGCCAATATAAAGAACATGATTTAGCGACTCTATTTATCAGCGAATAATCACGATTCAACATTCGTCACAATTGAAACGATTAAATCACCTGGATCCAGAGAATGCTTTTAAAAATGTCGTTTCTTTGCGATATGTTGGCTAGGCAAAGCGACACTCGAGACTTTGCCTAATCAGCCTATTTTGCAGTTTAATATTTGCATTGATGAACGTAGATTGAAGCAAAGAATTATTTTTAGTCTTTTAATAGGAAGGAATTGCTTCCAAACGGGTATGTATAATGAAAATATTCAAATCGAATAATTAACAGGTTGATTTTGGAGTATTTGCTGGCAACGCGACTGTTTAAAAAATAGCTCGAGCTTGCGTAAAACATACAGCAGCACCTTTTGAAAACACAACTGCATCCCATCTACGTGGCATAATTTTGAAGATTATGCATTTCGCGGCTATTGATGAAAAACTAACATATACATAATTTTCGGCGACGTGACTGTTTCAAAAATTACTTCGAGTTGGCGCAAAAACTTCAGCAGCATCTTCTGGAGGCACAACTGCACCCCGTCTACATGGTATAATTTTGAACCTAATATACATTTCACGGCTATTAATGTAAACTTAATATATACCTAATTATATTAGTTGAAAAGTCTTTCAGTGTTTAAATTTATGTAGGTACTGTTTTAAGCATTCACTCGGAAATATGTGCAGCAAACATTACCTAAATCATTTAACGCTACACATAATGTCACTGTTTATCTTATCTGTACATTCACACAGAAGTTTGAAATTTGCATCATCAACAATTTGTAAGCAATTTCACATTTTTTCGGACCAGATTTTTATTCTAATGCATGAGTAAACTTAAGCTGCGCTCTTTACCATCCTCTTTTGACAGAAGTGATTGCCATTCCGTTGTTCTCTGAACACAAATTTCATTTCATTAAAAAACAGAAATTAGTCCGTTTCATATTCCATACTTTATAATTTTTAAATGTTCGCGAACACATTGGTGTTAAGGTACAAGGGCGAATTGCATTCGCTAATGGCGTTATGGAACAGAAAAATGTCGAAATTGGATACGGCTGTTGAAACCCGAGTTTTGTTCGCTAACAACGTTTTGTATATGGTGTCAGAAGAGGATGGTTGGGGGCGCATCTTAACTTTACTCTTGCATAAACATTGAATTGTTACCACGATTACATATTCAAAAAATATCAATCTACTATAGTCGTTTAACCGTTCAGTGAAATTCATCAAAAATAAAATTTGAAATCACGATTATGTTTATACTTTTTATTTTTGTGTTTTTTCAGATCAGTACATCCTAATTGTGCCGAACACGATGCAAAACATAGGAATAGCCCTCGGATGTATGATAATTATTGCAATTCTGCTAATTCCAAATTTGATATGTGCTTTAATCGTTACGCTGTCGATAATTTCAATAGATGTTGGTGTAATCGGCTATATGACACTGTGGCATGTCAATCTTGATGCGATCTCAATGATAACAGTCATTATGTCGATTGGTAAGTTACCTATACACCCTAAAAGGTAAGTTAATTTTGACGCGTCCTCAATGATAACAGTTGTCGTTAGGTTACAGAGATACATTATGGCACATTAATATTGCTGCGATTTGATTGATAACCGTCATTATGTCTATTGGTATTAAAGTAAGTCCAGCAGCTGTCATTCCGACGTATAAAAACGTATAGGTATACTCCGGCAAAACGATTGTGTCCCGTTAGGCAGAATGACGCGTTCAGCAGAAAATAAAAATTAGAATTATTTTCAATATAGACACTATGGGTCGTGTTAGGCAGAAACTCGCGTTAGGCAGAACAAATACAATTTATAGCAAGATATCTATAGTCGAGTTAGGCAGGTGAAGTATAAACTAAAACGGTACAATAGTGTATGCATTAATAATTTAAAGTGGAATCAACAATCACATGATGTACCTCTACAAGCGATGTTGAACGTAGTCAAGAATAGTCAATATTTCTCGATCCACATATTCAAAGTGGCAAGCGTCGTTGTAATAAATTGCCAAATCATTTATTCGCGCATTTAATTGGTATTTTGCAGCCTCGATTTTGTTATCGTTAGTAATATAATGGCGATCTCGGAGCACGGGTTGACAACTCGCCAATAACTGTTAGTAGCGAATAGTTCGCTGCCAATAGTTGCGTGCGCAAAATGCTTTTCATAAGTTGCTTTATAACGATTTGCTCACGTATTTTGACTTAACAAATAAAGGCTGCACTAAATTTCCCATATTAAGGCAATTCAGTAAGACACAAATACAATGACGAATGCAGGAAAATACTCAGTGTGCACAGAGTGAAATAAATCTTACTTTCATCACGGTCGATTAAATATTTGTTTCGACTTATACGTTAAAACTAAACTAACTTCCGTTTCCCATGCAGCTCATAATTTTGTTTCCCAACATGCAGTTATGACATAATATCACTTAACATATTAGTAACGGTTAGGTTTATTTAAACTTACTTTAATTTTTTCAAAAACGCCAGAAACGAAAAGCTTCTTCCTCTGCTATGCGTGACATTCCGCCTAACGCGACATGCTGCCTAACAAGACACTTTCTGCCTAACGAGACATTTTGCCTAACGCGACTCAGGGATTTAATGTTATAAATTGATTTTGCCTAACGCGACAGTACCGATAGAACTCAAATATTTCTTAACTTTCTAACCGCCCTAATGTAATAAACCCTAAACGTCTTACCCATACATGCCGGCAGGGGGGTTGGGGGTAACCCGCCTGAGGTCTGGACCCCCGCCCAGGCCGAAAAGTCGGGGGGGGGGGGGGGGGGTAACGTAACCCCCGCTGGGGCTGGGGTGCGCAAGCACCCCCCCCCCTTGGCGGCTGCTCGACGAGTTTCGAAGTGGGACCTCAGTGCAAAACCTTGCGCAAAGTAGGAATGCGCAAATGCCCAGAATATAAGCTCCAAAGGTAACGAATTAATGCTTCGAAAAGGGTTTCTATTTTAATAGTTTTTCTGCAAAAACTGCACTCATACGCGAAAAATGTGGCTGCGAGGACCAAAAAGAAAATGTCCTCACGACTAACCGCCCTAGGAAAATTTGGCCGGCCAGGGCCTCTACCCCCCCCCCCCTTTCGGCATGACCGCCCGCCGACATGTATGGGCTTACCCAAGCAATATAATGTTTGTATCCCAGTTCAATTAATGCAGAACTTAATTTGAAACTACTTAAATCGTTAAATATCAAAAGAGCTGTAGTTTATAAGCTGGAAAAGAAAATGTCCATAGTACAATATTAAGATACTAAGCTAAATTACTACAATAGGTTGAAGATGATACAAAGTACATTCCGGGCGTATTATGATTTTTATAAAGACAAGCCAGGTTGAGATCAAGCATATGTTGAAACATTTCCAGGCGATCAAATCAAAGCAGTAAAGTTCTGAATTTTTGTTCTCTAAATAGCTACTTACGTTGTTTTATCTTGCTATATGTTTTAAATCCAAAAGGATGTTTACGCTATATCCTGTCCAAGCGGATCATTGTAACCATAAAACTGGTCTGTTGCTTTAGCCTGCCAAGCCAGAAATTGGCCAATGGTACCGCGATATGGGAGATAGCTTGCGACTCATATCAACGCGTTAGTTCAAAAATTATCCATTTTCACCACATTTGTCACAAAATATTTTGCGATTTTTTAATTACGTTAGTACCCAAAATATTAGAAAAAATATTTACGGATAAAAACATTATAATTTACAACAAAATAATTTCGTACATTATTTGAACGATATTTGTCTGGCTGAATTAAATGCAGTGAAAACCAGATGCATCAATTTATTGGTAACCAAAAAAATCGAAAAAAGTATGTCACCGAAATGGATATTTTCTGAGCCACCGTATCGGACTGGGTGGAATGGTACCGCAATTATCGTTGCATTGTCTAAATACAATTTCGGCTGGGGCGCTAAAGAAAAAGACCCCCATAACAGTTCTCACGTAGTTTGGCAAATAAAATAAATGTTTTCCGGTGGTCTATATGATCATGTGGTGCTCACATAATGCCTATGTCGTTACCTAAAAAGTTTGTGTTATATTTGACTGATCGTCATACAATAACTTACAAACAAGTTATAGCTTGCTGTTTTAAACTCTCTATCGCGTATGTAATACTAGAAGCATTTCGGCCTTTGTATAATTTCTCTGCGCAACAAGTCCCTTTATACCTAATTATACAAACATATCATTAGTTCACGATCGATCGTTTGCAACAAACTTGTTTAATGCGGCGCTCACGTTATAATGTGCGGAATGTATGGAACGTATGTACACCACACAGTGTCAGACACTAATAAATTTTTGCGATTCGATTATCTTAGAGAAAACATATGATTATACTAACAAACAAACGAACCATACATAGTAGTTTTAAGAACTTTTAAGAGTTGAGCCGAAGTTATCTCGACTGTTCTTGCTGTTCACTTGCTAAGTGTACTATACTTTAGTTATCATAATTGTTTGTTAATTTAGAAAAGCCTTTGGGACACCACAGATTTTCTAGACACACTATGCTCGGCTCGGGTATCACAGACAGGTCTTATGTTCTGCATCAGCTCGGTTTTTCAGATATCATGGCCGACTAGACTCAGCTGTAGAGCCGACACGAGCCGAGCCTAATGCCTAAAGTCTCACCTCTACAGAGCTGCTCTGCTATCACTCCTCAGACAACCGTCGCATATTAAGGTTTTTGGATTATTAGATGCTGCC
This sequence comes from Trileptium ribeirensis, assembly GCA_030248225.1. Lineage (NCBI taxonomy): Eukaryota > Metazoa > Nematoda > Enoplea > Enoplida > Thoracostomopsidae > Trileptium > Trileptium ribeirensis. Next base: position 18,533 of record JASANE010014518.1, read on the forward strand.
CATTAATAAAGAGCAGCTGATGACCTTAAATGCAAAATGAACATTCTGACAGCTCATGCTCTAGGCTTCAGTTTGAAATATCAACCAGCAGAATACTCCTAGAGTTAGTCATTTACTGTCAAAAAATTCAACATACATATTATATAGAACTTAATGAAATTATAACAATAAAACTTATGGTGACACGTCAGCGTTAAAGCCTTTACAGACCAGGACATCGAAGTCAACCAACCGAATAATTAAAATATAGATCATAAGCCAAGTTACATAATGATACTAAATGATTACCTTATCTTGTGTGGTGACAAAATATGATATTTGGAATCAAAAACTGTCACACATTAAGAAGTTTCGCACATTTAGTACACCTACTACACGCACGTGTCTTGTCCCCAAATATGTAAAAATCCAGCAAACATTAGTCTTTTTCATTTCAGGCTTTGCCGTAGATCTCTCAGCCCATATATCGTACGCATATACTGTCGCTTCAACGGAAAATCCTAAAGATGCTGCGGCTCAGGCCCTTGGGGAGCTAGGATGGCCTGTATTCCAAGGTGCCGTTTCGACAATTCTCGGCGTACTAATTTTAGAATCTGTGGACGCATATGCAATCGTAACATTCTTTAAAACCGTGTTCTTAGTGATGATATTTGGTCTAGCCCATGGGATTATCTTTCTTCCAGTAATCCTTGCTTACAGCGGTATGGCCGTACAGTGGCTAAAGCTTAAACGTCTCAGCCAGTTTAAAGTTGGCGGTAACTTGGAACCAGATAGGTCTACAGACACGGGTTATTATGATCTTCACGATAGAAACCCAGACAACAAACCACATCTGTCAAAGCGTACCGGTGACACCGAAAAGAAATACTCTCAAAATGATTGTTCTATTATAAACGTATTTCAAAACGCGACATACGACGGTGTTCATTCCTACCCTTCAGGTCAACAACCTGCTACGACAATCGCTAACGGGAATTTGATGTCAAATTCAGGTTATCCAAGAAGCACACCTAAAGAAAAACCACTAGGCGCAGCACATATTATTTTGCGAAACGGTTCGCTTCGAAGATGTTCGCGCCAACAGCGTACAAACGTCTTTATCACCGGTAACGGGGACGAGAATTCTGAGATAAAATCTACTCACAACATGGGAGCTAATGAGACACAAACGGCTGCTTTTGACCGTAAAATTTCACCAAAATCCGAAAATATTACAGATCAAGGAGCTGCACATCGAACAGTAATTAACTACTCCAATCCATGTACTGATTTCACTAGTCCAAAGGAGCGCGTTCCTGGTAGCGTCCCAACGTACCTTAATTATATGAACACTACTTGGTATCCTTGTGAAGCAGAATCATACCCTGCAAAAATATCAATCCAGAAAAATTTAACACAAAACGCTAATCTAATGGCTCTTTCAGCATTTAGAAATTGTATTCAAAATTCAGCAACTGCCAAAAGGCCCATTTCTGGCACGGTACCTAAAAGTTACTCTTTTTCTCCAAGCAATTATAGTTTCTCAGTCAAAAATTCAGCAACTGTCAAAAGACCAATTTCTGGCACGGTACCTAAAAGTTACTCTTTTTCTCCAAGCAATTATAGTTTCTCAGTTATGCCAACGGACAATGACACAACTAATACTGTACACAGCAAGTATAGCAACTGTTACCCTAGAACGTTAAACTACAGCGATTCAAATCAAGTTAAAGTATATCCTTTGTTAATTAAACAATTAGCGACTGAAGAATCTCATAGTACGGATAATTACCATGCTAGTCATAATGGATTCAACTACACACAAAATGTCGAGTCTAGCCCTGATGAAGACTCGATATCAAGTCGCAATGCCTCGACTCTAAGCAACGATATTAATTTAAGCAGCAAATTTTGCAATCAGCTAGATAATTCGGCAACAAAGAACATTCATATTTACAACGGAACAATGGTCACAAAGCGACACCAACTGGATGGCGATGATGACATCAGCGAAGGCAAACAGCTGCCAAAATCTGGTGTTACCGTAATTCATCAAGGGATTACGGACAATACTATTACATTAAGGTTATAAAAGCTCCATAAAGAATGGTGCTGTGATGCCGGCAGCGTTGGATCTAGCTAATTCCTTTAGATTTCCCACGATAGATGGTAGAATGCAGTAACTTTATATATAACTATATTATATATGAGATTTGTATTGTCGTATATAATACATCTGATCTCTTACGTATAGTATATATACTAAACCTGGCATGCGTGAGAGGAAAGGAGCGAGCATGGTTTCGTTTACAGGTTATTTTATGTAATCCCTGCAGCAGGCTGCGGTTTACGTAAGTACCATTCTAGCACCTCTGCAAGCCTGAACACATTAAAATCCTAAAATGTCGTCGAGCCTAAACCCATTGAAAACAGCTGACACAAAACATGGTAATTATCCGTACTATGAGATTCTTCAGTCGCTAATTGTTGAATTAGCAAAGGATATACTTTAACTTGATTTGAATCGCTGTAGTTTAACGTTCTAAGGTAACAGTTGCTATACTTGTGTGTGCGCGTATTTAGTTGTGTCATTGTCCGTTGGCATAACTGAGAAAACTATAATTGCTTGGAGGAAAAAGAGTAACTTTTAGGGTACCGTGCCAGAAAATTAATTCTTTTGACAGTTGCTGAATTTTTGACTGAGAACTATAATTGCTTGAAAATAACTTTTAGGTACCAGGTGCCAGAAATAGGCCCTTTTCGCCGGTTTGCTGAATTTTGAATACAATTTCTAAATGCTGAAAACCGATTTGACTAGGCGTTTTGTGTTAAATTTTTCTGGATTGATATTTTTTCGGGGTTTGTGAGTTGCTTTCACAAGGATACCAAGTAGTGTTCAGATTAAGAGTACATTTGGATTTAACTACCGGAGTTACCGTACTTTGGACTGCAGTGAAAATCGTGCATGCAATTGGGAGTAGTTAATTACTGTTCGATGTGCAGCTCCTTGATCTGTGATATTTTTCAGATTTTTGGTGAAATTTTACGGCAAAAAGCAGCCGTTTGTGTCTCATTAGCTCCCATGTTGTGAGTAGATTTTATCTCAGAATTCTCATTCTACCGGTGATAAAGACGTTTGTCTCAGTTGTTCGCGCGAACCTTTCGAAAGCGAACCGCAAAAAAAATATGTGCTGCATGTTTCTTTAGTGTCCTACCCTTCAGCAAT
>JASANE010014519.1:0-12820 GCA_030248225.1 Trileptium ribeirensis
GGTCGTATGGGCATGGTGTTAGGAAGTTGCGCCATGCAGCTGCGTCACCGTTATTACATTTATACTAGTTGAAAGGGAGCAGCGTGGTTTCATGAGGTGGTTATTTTGTGAAATCACGTGTAACAGGGTTTGTGTTTGACGTATATACTACAGATAAATCTCTATAAACCTGATCCCGTTGAAACTTATAAAACGTTGCAGACCCTAAACTTATCAAAACGAACTGAAAACGCACTAAGTATTCATGCTAGTCTGTAGATAACCATTCCGTCGTATAAACGTACCGAAAAGCCAATTTATAGAACACTCTTCATGTTCAGCACATAATAAATAACTAAGATACTGAAGACAGATTACATATATTTTCCAGCGATCGGACCCATTAACCGTAAACCCACTAAAACATTCTGAAAAGCCATGAGACATTCGTGCTAAAATCTAAACAACCAAACCAACAAATTCAGCTTACCGAAAATCTTACATTGTTGGCGCCTTGGAAGCAATATGCGTCGTTCACAGAGAAATGTGTGCACTTACTCGACATCGTCAGCATATACACAAGTGTGTATGAAAACGATACATTCGATAGCATGTAACAACCTCCGTGATTTGTTACGCAAATCGGGTTCTGCGTAACAACATTCATACGTTGTTACGCATAAGCGCTTGTATGTAACAACATTGCTAATGTTATGTTCCATTTGTTAAGCTCGAATGTTGTTCCAAGCATTCGCAGATATGTAACAACACTCGAATGTTGTTCCGAACAGTCTTAGCCATACCTGCTCTAATTCCGAGGTCTCAGGGTATAGTAGACCGTACCTCGGGTGCGGGAGGTCGGTGTTCGGCTTCCAAGAGAGTCAGACAGTTGGCGGGGGTGGGACATAGCAGTAGGCTGGAATGTCGAAATTTGTAGAAGTTTATAACTTCCCCAATTTCTCGTTCTTGTTAATTTTTGACGATTTTTGCTTAAGTGTTCCCTAAGTTTTCTTAATGTTTCTCTTAGTTTGGTATTGGTACCCCCTCCAGTTTGTCAGTGGTGTCCCCTCCAGTTTGGTATTGGTGCGTCTTCCAGTTTGATATTGGTGCCCCCTCAGTTTGATATTGGTAACCACCCCAACTTGATATTGGTCTCCCCTCCAGTTTGGTACTGGTGTCCCCTCAAGCTTGATATTGATGCCCCCTCCAGTTTGATATTGGTGCCCCCTCCTGTTTGGTATTGGTGCCCACCCCAGCTTGATATTGGTCTCCCTCCGGTTTGGTATTGGTGTCCCACTCAAGTTTGATATTGGTGCCCCCTCCAGTTTGATATTGGTGCCCCCTCTAGTTTGATATTAGTGTTCCTCAGGTTTGATATTGGTGCCTCCTCCAGTTTGATATTAGTGCCACCGCCAGCTAGATATTGATGCCCCCTCCAGTTTGTCAGTGGTGTCCCCTCCAGTTTGGTATTGGTGCCCACCCCAGCTTGATATTGGTCTCCCTCCGGTTTGGTATTTGTGTCCCACTCAAGTTTGATATTGGTGCCCCCTCCAGTTTGATATTGGTGCCCCCTCTAGTTTGATATTAGTGTTCCTCAGGTTTGATATTGGTGTCCCTCTCCAGTTTGATAGTGGTGCCCTATCCAGTTTGATATTAGTTTCTCTTCCAGTTCCATTCGCAATGCAATATGGTCTGAAAATAGTTTATCGGGTCAAAAACATGCTGTTTAGATGCTTCATCAAAAAATCTAGGTACACTTTTTGTGTGGCTATGAATCATACCTAAGACCAATTTTAGAAGTATCATCCCAAGTGTGTCACCTAGCTATTTAAGCGACATCGACGCAATTGAGAGTGTCCAACGCTTACTTCACGCGTATTCTGTATACAAAATATGGTCTGCAAAAAATGTTTATGTCGAACGAACTAATTTGTTCAAATTAGAATATCTGGGATTAAGAAGACTTCGATATATGACCCTGCTGGAGAGGGCACCAATATCAAACAGGAGTGGATCATCAATATTAAACTGGAGGGGGCGTCAATATAATACTGGATGGGGACACCAATACAAACTGGAGAGGGGCACCAATATCAAACTGGAGGGGGCACCAATATCATACTGGAGGTTGCACCAATATCAATGTGGAGGGGAGCACCAATATCAAACTGGAGAGGGGCAACAATATCAAACTGGAGGGGAGCCAATGTCAAACTGGAGGGGAACACCAATATCAAACTGGAGGGCACACCAACATGATCCTGGAGAGGGGCACCGCTATCAAACTGGATGGGATATGTAACAACATTCGCGAGTAACAAATAGAACGTAACAGCATTCACGAAGGTTGTTACATACTATCGAATGTATCGTTTTCATACACACATGTGTATTTGCTGACGATGTCTACTAAGCGCACACATTTCTCTGTGAACGACGCAATACATAACAAAAAATTATAACTCACTACATTTTCGAAATCATGTTCGTCGACCGTAAAACTCATGAAACCCTATGAAAATATATAATATAGTCAAGTTTGGCTCTAGATAGGCTCATTTCATCGTACTCAGGCGTGCTTGATAACCTAATAGGCACTCATTCACGCAACAACGTGCCCAAAACTTAAAAATCCTTATTTCTGAAAAAGGGTCTGCGAACCATATTCGGCCCACAATTGCCCACGTTTTACAAAAAAGTCTTGTCAGCAAAATTGTAGATCTCGATGAGCTGATTCGTCTAGATTTTTCGATGCGAAATCTGTGTTGCGAGATATAGGTTGCGAAAGAATAGTACCCGTATGGCTAGATTTGGCAAAGAACTCTTAAAACATGTAATTCGCCAAATTGACGCTCAAGACAGGCACATCCAAGTCTATTTTGCTATGCGTAAAAAAATTTGTCCGAATCCATCCACCCTAACATGAGTTGTAATGACAGGAACAAAAAAATTTTCGTGAATTTTGCCTCTAGCGCCCTCAGCAGAAACGCCACATAGTGAACACTGCCTCAGTAGAAATTTTGCCCTTCGTTTTAGCCCGCAGCGTTTCAATAAATACACCTTTGCAAACACATCATAGTTTAATTAAATTATACAACTATATAGAAATGTTTATGTCAGGATTTACATTATTCTGTAGTGTTGTATGGTCTTCGAATATATATCACGCTTAATCAATCTTTTTCGTAATAATTGTGTTAGAATTCGAACGATGTTGATCTTTACACTTCACAGCCATGTTTTAGAATTTTATGTGCAATTGTGATACCGTCATCATTTCCAGTATGGTTGTTCTACTAAAATCGCAGGCGGCCATGATATTCACTAGCGTTTAGCAACACATTTCTTCTCTACGCAGCACATGTTGCATCCAACGAATTTGTTAGGCATCAATATCAGTCATCTTGAAATTCAAGCAGTTCATGGCCATACTAGCACGCAGAAGAGCAGCCATAGTTTATTTATACACTCAATATTATATGAATAACTGTCAAATTTAAAACTGTTCTATCTTTGTATGTATCCTAGCCTCAGCCAAAGTTGAATCAGTACTACTGGAATAGTTATTGTTATGACCGGTGAATTAATGAACGTTTGTTTTCGATGATGCATCGTTGCAGCTGTATTGCAGCGATCGCGTTCACAAAAGCACATTCGTCCAGCCTTGCCAGTTGTACGAGATTCAGGAAAACACGAATGACTGTAGAAGTATGGATCGATTTCTAAACGAGATTCGCCGGTGCAGCCACGAATTACGAATGCGGCTAAATGACAAAACGTAGATTCAGATTTATCAGCTATTATGTTCAGTGGTGAAATGGAGATAATTTCAGACTGATCATAACTTATCAGTACCGCTGACAAACCATTAACTTTTCGGCCCATGTCAGTTTTAGGGGCCGACGTATAACGCATGCCATGCCGTTCTCGATATACTAACCCTAAGGGACTAATGTAAAACATTATCGGGATAGGGACCTGTAACTTGGAACCATGTAAAAGGAATAATACAAGTTTACAATGTTACCACGTAACATGTAAGATGCATATGTTCATTTATGTAAAACCTTGGAACAATGTCTAATAAATTTAAGTTAATGTTCACTACGTGTTTCAAATGCGAATGCTGCTGCCACAAAAAAGTTTTTTATTTAACCATTATTAAAGCCATATAATCATATTACGACCGCCAAACTTTTGGGAAATGCAGTCAGAGAGAGACACATTTTCGCGCATTTCCAAAGCGTAACGAAGCGACATTATTTAAATATATATTTTAATGCTAACGATGGTGCTTTATTAAGAGACTACATGTATGATACAGGTACGGTCACTGTATGAAAACGACCAATAGCTGACATGCAGTGCTTTGAAGTGGCGAAATTTTAATGCAATACTTCAAACATACTATATATTGACCCTAAATGCAAATTCAACTTTTTCCTTTAAATACAACATTTATAAATTAATTTAAGTTTTAAAATTTAAATCTTAAGCAGAAAGATAAATTTGCCTACGCTATTTTAAACCCCTGTAAGAATAGTTTTTTCAAATTTCATTACGCAACAAAATTATCTGTTCATTATTCATACATAATGGCCCTGATTAAGTAATGTTTTAAAGATTGCCATGTTTAAAATATTTTAAACCCCTAGACTCGCAGATAATGCATAACTACCGTTACTTTATGTATTGCATATTGAATATTGACAACGACCCTCAATTCCTCTAACATTTTGGCAGTCGTCATATGTTTTTGTTGCTTTATTATAACGGTTAGAGTTATAAAACCCCTTGTGTGGCAGCAGCATTTGGATTAAAACATTTTAGAAACACGCAGGGAATATTAACTTAAATTGTTTACATCTTGTTCCAAAATTTTTACATGAATAAATATGTGCATCTTACATGTTACGTCGTAGCATTGTTACCTGGTATATATATTGTATCTTTATTTTACGTGTGAGTGTTGCTGGTATTACTTTTGCAGTGTTGTCATACTGCAAAAACTGGAAGCAGACTTCAAAGGTATAGCCTATACCTATGGCTATACAGGACTCGTTTAGGTCAAAAATTTGAGGCAAATTAAAGCTCAGTTTTAGAAACGCAGACGCCAATAACAAACTTTTTATCGAAAATGTCTGCGCATTGTATTGGGAACAACTTGTTGGCCCAAAATCAATGCTGTAATCATAATAACAATGGTCACACAAGCTCTGAAAATTTCAGCTCAATCGGGCCAGCTATTTTCGTGTTATAGATCTTATTTAGAAGTAAAGTTACGGTTATGATTATGGCAGACCATAAGAACGCTGGTTACATAACGACTACATCCCATCAAACAAAAAACCAACATTTATACAAAGGGAAATATTTTCTCTATGCTAGTCACACTGGGCCTATATCTTGTGTCACAATCATATATTTGTAAATTTCTATGCTATACAATATAAATAACCAATAAGTGTTCGAAAATTGCTTAATTTTAATAAAATTCGGGAACGTTTTAATAATACATTTTGAGTGTTCTATATTAAGCGAAGAGGTGTGAAATGTCACTTGATATCGCTAATAAAATATCGCCCTTGAAGGCATAATTTGGTGGTTATTAACGTCGGCACCGCGATTTTGCCCACCATAATTTATTTCGAAAACTATTTTCAGCTCTCAAATTATCTTAAGATTAATGATTATGGGGCAGAGCATACAATAATTAGGAGTTTTATTGACATTTATATAGATATTTATCAACACTAACATGATTGTTCGGAATCACTTCCTGATATTTTCACACAGCAGCCTTGACATTGCGCAACTGGAATATTTCGATAGGTTAAATTGAATGGATCAGCACATTCTGACAGCGAACGACTATCACAAGACCAGCACGTCACTTTGGCTAGAAAAAAATTGACGATACCATAGATGCATAACGCGGGTGGCCTTTAGTGCATGCCGTGCCCGTGTTCTATATCCAGGATGTTTCTGGCTTACTCTGCCAGGTGTAAGGTTCAAGCAACATGTACACCGCGGCTTTGAAAGATTCTATAACGAAGACATCACACTGGGCAACTATGAAACCTAGAGTTTAGGAAGAAACGTGCATTACATATAGTAAGCACATCTTTTTTCTTGATAAACCACAAAAGCAAACTAATTTATTAATTCTCTGTAAAATAAATGTTTGTTATAGAAGCAAGTATTATATATATGAATATAAATCTTCACAGGCGCTACCTTGAGGGAACAACAGGGTCAAGACACTCTCTTAGAATAAAAACTTTATATTTGAAGCCAAAGTTCAAAATTTACGATTTGGAAGTCCTGTCATCAGTAACTTAGGAATAACATAATCGATATGATGTAAGCTTGCACAAATATATGGCTCAATATATACTCAAATTCTAAACCAATTCAACCTTCGCGGGCCAAAATGAAAGACATGCCATGCCTTTTTTATATACTAATTCTAAAACCCTTTAGCCTAAGCTAGGCCCTTATATAACAGTTAGTTACACTAAGCTGGAGTCAGGGAGTTTTTCTGTTTCTAAAGTTAAAACGATCGGAGCCAAAATGTGATGTGGGCCTCGATCTCGATGTACTAAGTCTAAGACTTAGCTTAAGCTAAGGTCCTTATAACAGCTTTATACTAAGCGCAAACACTAGTCAGGGGGTGCCACTTCCCGAAGCCACAAGTTGTTTTTTCTTCCGAGTTTAAATTTCTACTTTTAACTCTTGGTGAATCTAATTTCTTGACACATAACCATTAACGTCTGGCCCCTAAAGGTGCCCTTATGACATGCAACTCGGCCGTATTTGTGTACTCTACCTCTTTTAATGACGTCATCGTTTTTTGCTTATCCCACAAGGCTTTCCCCTAAAGGTGCCCTTATGACATGCAACTCGGTCGTATTTGTGTACTCTACCTCTTTTAATGACGTCATCGTTTTTTGCTTATCCCACAAGGCTTTCCCCTAAAGTTGCCCTTATGACATGCAACTCAGTCGTATTTGTGTACTATACCTCTTTTAATGACGTCATCGTTTAATGTACGTTCTTCGTTCAGTTACGTATTGTCTATCTACATTGCAACAAACAAGCATTAATTTCGTGCAAACCCAATCCGGTTATGGTGACATGTTATGTAGCATCACATGTACGGACACCGCCAACACATACTCTTCTTTCAATAGTGAGATTTTGATAAAATACTACTCACAATACAGGAATACTGATTTTTGGCAAACATGCAGAAAGACTAATAATTATATATCAACAAAAATTAGATATCGATGAAATGCCAAAACCACGGTTTAATAATCCATTTTGATTGAGGGCAGAAACCGATACGTCACATTCTATGATTTAGAAACGACTGGACCGATCTGGTTTAACTCAAATTTTCGAAGTATGAATGGTTGAATGCGTACTTTGTCCATCCAAGTTGTACCATTGAGAGGAAAACAGTGATAACTACATTTCCTACCAAAGTCAGCTCAAGTGCTGCTGTTAAATTTTTTACGGTATATGTAACTTTGGATTGGATATGGAATGCGGTAAAATTTTCAGTTTGCCCTTCAATATGGTTTTATCATGATGACAAAACCATTACATTTGCCATTGAATTTTTTGAATGATTTGTGGAAACTAGTAGCTGGATTTGCAAAATGTTACGATAATACTGTTGGGCAATGCACTGCAATATAATCAAATTTATACATGTCTTGACAAAATATGTAAATGTCATCGCACCAATAGTAGTTCTTTATTTATATTGACCTATTGAATAATTCAACTGTAACACAGCGCTGAGATACATATGAGCACAGCTATGCATATTTTATCATATGAATATGTCACAATGTTCAATTATACATATCGTGCGTACTACGCAGATGAAAGTTCGACCAAATGTCTTGTAACACAGCTTATATAGTTAAAACCGTGCATCAAATTGACTTAACGCGCGGTTAGCTAAATTAGCTGTATTAAAAGTCAATTGTAGCACAGCCAGACGTGCGTCAAGTGATTTATACGCACAGTTGTGTTGTTTAACTCGTTCAAACTCGTGCTGACGCACTCGGCTGAACTCGTCACAACCGTGCGTACAAATCACTTAACACACGATAGCTGTGCTACAACTATTACTTCTACACCACCATCGTGTGGGATGGTTGTGAATAAACAAATCTTTCTTTCATACTGGTTATATATACCTGGCAGATGCGGGTGAACCGCAGCCTTTACAGTTTCCAATATACCAAGCCTAAGTTTTTGCCTAACATCTTGTCCCTGTATGAGTCTTTGATTAAGCATTAACCTAATCGTGACACTCCTGCCAATAAATATATCTCAAATATCTGTTCCATTTTCTAATCATACAACGGTAAGCGCGCCAACAAGTATATCGTACATATCTGTTCCATTTTCTAATCATACAACGGTAAGCGCACCAACAACTATATCGTACATATCTGTTCCATTTTCCAGTCATACAACGGTAAGCGCACCAACTAGCATATCGCCCATATCTGTTCCATTTTTTAATCATACAACGGTAATCGCACCAACACGCATATGTGTTCCATTTTCTATTCATACAACGGTAAGCGCACCAACAAGCATATAGCACATATCTGTTTGGTTTTCTAATCATACAACGGTAAGCGCACCACCAAGAATATCGCACATATCTGTTCCATTTTCGAATCATACAACGGCAAATGCACCAACAAGCATATCGCACGTATATGTTCCATTTTCTTATCATACATCAACAAGTGCCTTAGTGTGGTTTTATACTTAATCCTAAACGCATTCTTGCCATAATATGGCATACCTTTTCATTTAGGATTTTACTGTATGTAATTCAGATCGTGAACACCTTGATTTCAATTTTAGCTTAGATTTCAAATTTTACTTTCACAGAATTGTACGCAAGAGGAATTATCTGATGGCTGCCGATGTAATAAGATACCAGATACTTGTCTGTTGTCTTTTTTAGTCCTTTTCCTTCCTCACGGCTTATCCCAATCTTGTGAAAAAATTTATTTGAAAATATAAGCGAATTTCAATCCCTTCCGGTAATCACGCATATCCTTTACTCGCAAGTTGATATTAAATTTTGATATTTTTAATTTTGCTCATTGCGGCTAAAATTTAGCAGCCACTTCTAATGTTATTTTGATAGAATTCAGCAATCAATATAATATACATCATTTAAACCGAATCCCTGAACCTAATATTTATTAAATAAAGCAATGAATGTGACTTAAGTAATGAATATGTTTAAAGTTGCCACCAATATTTGGTATCATGCCTGCAAACATCTATGGAGTTTTGAACAGTATGTATTGCACTTAAAATCCACATTTTTGATTGCTACGAATAATATGTGCATTAATCTCACGGATGAAAACTGTTGGCCATAATATTTATGCCTTCAATCAAATTTGGAACCTTGCCTTCATGCTAATTGTCATAATGCTAAAAATAGCACTCTCTAGGCATGTATTTACGTAAAAGTATATAACTTGAGAAGTTTTGTTAGATTATATTAATTCTTATCAATCTTTATTCATTAAATACATAAAAAAGTTATGTATCAGTAAATCGAAAGTCCCAAGCGCGTTCTATTGTATCTTATGGCCCTTTTTAATAAATTTACACCGAAATGGTCAGTTTGTCAGCGTAAAAAAATTTTGTAACATGAAGACAAGCAACTTGTATTTTACCCATATTACTAACGGCAGGAGCGCATAACAAAAGACCATAACACCTTCCCAGCACTGTAATATAAACACGTGTTTGATGACACTGTATTTTTCAGCCTTATCCCATCTAATATTTCCAGGAGTTTCTTCACGCACGGATCCCCTCCGTTTTTCGTGGGGCAACTTGGACGGCCCCTCAGTTTATAGGTGTAGTCCGTGCCATTTTAGTTTTATAAGGAGGTCAATGAGCTGATTAAAATTGCTCATGCTACCCCTCTCAGAACTGGGAGCGGACCTAACCCTGTCAACCCAGAAAATGAGGGGTGTGCTCTTTTGGAATCTTCTTCTAGGAATGAAGAGGGCAAGGCCAAAAACGTCCGTGTGATGCAAAATTGCTTAACATAAACATTCCTCGAAAGTATCATATCTGTTCCATCATTATCCACTCTTACTATCAGTAATATATATTTTCGTACTTGATATTCTTCAGATATTTGTAGCATAAATTGAAGAGTACTTTTAACAGTGGTGCGGACCAAACATAACGTACGACCCGTTCTCCCACTTTTATGCTGCTCAGTTCAGCTCCATACGATAAAACGCACCGCTCAGCTCCAATGAAGCTGGTTATTGCTACATGCCTAAAGCGGGTTACTCCGTTTTAACATTGACCGCTTCAAGGAATGTCAGAGACAACGCTTCGCTTAGCTTCAAAGCTTACCAATTCGCTGTAGCGGATACACAGTGAAACTAAAGTCACGGAAAATATTTCATGCTCCACTCCGCCAATTTTTACTCTCATTTTTTCATTACATCCCACTATTGCAGTTTCAAAGTTCTTCGATACCTGCAACTCCAGATTGCTTAACCCTGGTAATTCCAAGATTCCAAGCTTTTTAAAACGAATTTTGCAAATTACAAGAGCAATTTCAATATAGCGTTTATGGTTTATAAAAACCAAATTTATTCGTACTCAGATCACATTATACGTTAACATTAATTAACTTAAATTTCATTATGTATTTAAACGTTGACATTAATTAATTTATTGATAATAGAAACTATATATGATTAATTTATTTGTTTTTACTGAGATTAATCAGTTAAATAACAACCGACAAAGATTTCAGCTAATGTAGCTAACTACACTTGTTCGGTTAAACTCAAATTCCATAAAATCTGAATCTAATTCTTCTTACAAGGCCTGAATACGATGATAGCTTATAGAACATTTCTGAAAAACGCGTAAATTTTTCATGCTCACAAATATACATTAATACTAGATAACAAAAAATTAGTAAATTATGAAATTTTATATATGTAGTATTGTGGTAACCCAACGACAAGCTCGAACCAATAATCCATGGACCATTGCGCAAAACAGTAAAATTAAAAGAATACAACATAAATCTTTTCAAATCAAACAACTCACCAGTGGATTCAGTTCAAGATGCAGTTTCAGTTATAGCAATCGAGTGTTTCTGTGATGGAACTATTGTAAAGCTGATTTATTAACAATTTCGGTTTCAGTTGTCTGGTCGACTGGACTCGGATCGATAGGAGTACTTGGATGGCCGATAGCCATATTGTTACTGTAAGTCATACCGCCTTTTCAGCAGCATAGAGCAAAGCTAATGTTGATTATACTGATAAAAGTATAAATTGTTTGATTATATGAACTCTTTCATGCTCCATAATAAATATGTTGTATATCGTGCAGTGTTTACCAACTTAAAGCCGGCGTCAATAATCGAACAAGGATACATCGTTCGAGAAGCTTAGCTAACGCAACAGAACACAGAATGCGTTGGGTGCGTATGACCAGTGGGTATGGAAGAGTAAATTTTATCAAAATTCTGAAGAAATGCCAAAATACAAACCAAAAATGGCAATACAGCCAAAGCAAAATCTGAATTATACTTGTTTAAGCTAGTAACAACGAAATCAATATTATATAATAGAAGTGCTACAAACAAGCCATTCCCTGAAGTGGGTCAGATTCAAAGATATTTAAATGTTTGCTTAATATAGGTCCTGATCGGTTAAACCTATTAATGCCTCGTATATCATCTATAGCCTTGATGTTGTCTATTAACTATTGGAATAGCAAACTTTTGTTCTCAAATTATCGTCAATAATCTCAGTTAGCTTCAATTAAATGGCGATGCCTTGTTGAAATAGCTGTTGTTTCCTATCATTTTAAATGTTTTCTCATTTGATATTCAAAGAGTCTAAATTCCGAATTAATGTGAAAATGTCGCAGTAGAAATGGTACAGTCTGGAAGCTTAAAGCTCCTTTAGATACCCTTAGTAATTTCTTGGTTCTCGTTCTCTTATCAGATGTCATTTGCGTAAGATTTAATTATACGTAACATTTCTGCCAGTACGTGTTATTGGCATTCTAACCCCTCCCTCCGCAACACCACTTACGCCCTGGGACCTCGAACCGTGAACATGTATGGCCTAGAACGTTATGCTTAAATGTTTATAAACACTGAGGTGATATTTTGATTAAATCTATTTGTATATCGGATAACCCAATGTTAAAAAGCTACAAAATGTAACACTTTTTAAAGGTTTAATATATTAAATGTGTGCCTTTCTATGTTTCAAAAAAATTTTTTAAGCTGCTATAAGTGTTTTACATTATTGTATATAGATAGAAAGGTACAGCAGCTTAATGTAGAAATTTCAAAGCGCGATAGACATGCTGTAGATATTGTAAGTCTTATCAGAATATAATGAAACGTAGCGGAGATTCTGTGTTGCAGAGTTGAAATGTTTTAAATTCCGTGTGTGTGTATGTACATGTGTGTGATAGGCCATAATTCGAGAAAGACTTAACCGATTTTCATGATCTTGGGGGCTTTTCGAACCGGCATAATAGATTTATCGTGTACATCTGAAAACTTTGATTTGGGGGTTTTCGGACACTGGAAATTCATTGCCTTTATTGGTTTTACTCTGTGGACTATGGTTCCATGAGAATGGGGATATGGCGTCCCCATGGTTCTGGGTCAGATGTCAAAATGAGGGTTTTCCACCCCATTTTAGTACCCTTTACGGAAGCAAGGTTATTTTCATCTTAACTTTACAATTTTTTTCTGGTTTTTTTATTTGAATTTAAT